>JBAJNP010000553.1:351-63836 GCA_036877545.1 Yasuhikotakia modesta
CAAATTGGGTTTTGGATGTACATTTGATTAGGTTATTCTATTTTTTTTTTACACAAAACCTAACCATGTCTGGAGGGTTCACAAACTTTCAAGCAGCACTGTATATTAATCATGATATAAGGGTTTCATTACCTCATATCTATTGATTGCATAAGCATTCTAAAAGTGTTTCTAAAAGCATTTTAAAGTGGTAAAAATTTAAGTTTAAGGGCGATGTCACATCTGACTCACTTGGAGCATTTATTTCATGTCACATTTTCCTGTCACATTTGCTCAGTTTAGGCATATATGAACATGGCAATCAGGCTTAATCCAGATTAAAAACAGTCTATCCAAGGTGGGCTCAGCTCAAGTGAGAAAGTCTGTATATGCTCTGTATAAGCATAAGCATATAGGCTCTGAATCACGTAAAATCATCCAGTAGGGGGGCAATACATTATTAGTGGGAGACGTCGAGGTATCTATAAAAGCCTGTGCATTGTGCACAGTGACAGCTTCGAAAAGGAATAAAGTGAGAGAAGGCAGGGGAAACTGGGTTATATACGGAACCTGAGACATTCCCTTTCAGAGCTCAAGCTGCATCAAAATGCTTTGGGAACAAGATGCCCACTATGCTCACTGCACTGAGGGTTGCCCTGTCCTTTGTGTATAATTACACAGTTAGGGCATGACAATAGAGAAGCTAGGAGTTGCATGAATATCGAGGCCATAGTGTCTCACAAAGGTGTGGACCATCCACGGCATTGCAGCTGCCCTTAAATGGGCCCAAGGCACTAGAGTGAGCCTTGGTCCCCTGCTTTGTAGTGGGGAGATCATGCTTATGGTGACCAAAGCCAATTATGGTGACCAATGCCGTCCAATTGTTGCACTGGACACATACAATTAAGCTTTTCCTGGTCATGCTCCCGAAATGGAGTAGTAAGGCCTGCAGTTTGACTGGCCACAGTACATTAAAGGGTGCTTTGGAAACATTCCCCGGTTTTAAGTATAAAAAGGCTTTGGAAAAACTGGGTGCAAAGTCTAAATATAAAGGTGCAACAGATACGGCCTGAAGGTCACTCACTCTTGTTAGAAAAGTGATTGCCAACAGAAATGCTGCCATAATTTACTAAAAAGGTCAAGGTTTCCTCAATGGGTTCGAAATGTGGAGCACAACACACTTCTAGTACCACAGCCAGATCCCAAGGTGGGACACAAGATCATACCTGGGGCGTGTAAGCGTGTAAGGTGCCAACCCAATGTATAGCCACCTAGTGAAGCATGGTAGGCAGAAATAGCCACCACATAGACCTTTAGGGTGGAGTGAGTGAACCCTGTAGAGAGTCATGCTTGCAAGAACTCCAGGACTACATTAACCGTGCAGTTGACTGGGTCAAACTGGCATTCTCTGCACCATGAAGTAAAGATATTCTACTTTAGGGCATATAGTTTCCTTGTAGAAGGAGCTCTGGATTGAAAGATGGATTCAGTTTAGAGACCAGAAGCTGTGAGTTCTGCCCCCTCAGGGGCAAGAACCACAGCCTCCACAGCTCTGGGCAGTGGTGTAAAATGCCACTTGTCACCTAAGAGAGAAAATTTCTCCTAATAGGGATCACCAACAGGGAATCGTCTAAAGGAGCTAAAAGATTTGAGAACCAAGCTCAAGTTGGCAGGAGGGGGGTTACTAGGAGCACAGATATCGCATCCTGGTGTATTTTCTCCATAACTCTTGGGAACAGAGCAATTGGTGGGCGGTTATGCGGCCACTCATGACAGCACAACCGCTGTCAAGACAGAGCTCCCAGCACCAGGCCCTGAATAAGGAAACAAGGTTTTATCTGTAGATCTAAAGCCCATCGGCAGGACATGTAACCTTGATTTTGCAGAAAGGATTTTTCCCTAAGGGAAAAAACCCTTGGTTTTGGGCCACCACTTTTGAATTACATTGGAAGCAGCTGCCATTGCTGGAACTGTTTTACAGTAAGTGACTTGTCTTCTTTGACTGTTGTGACTGCACTCATGGTCTAATCTACTCAGATTCTCGACTCTAGCACCTGAAGCTCACGCTCCTTTATATGGTATAGAATGACATCTCGATATTGGACAGCATCCTGCTCTGAATGAGCTAGAATCAACCAGTCATTGATATAGTATAGGAATGCTCTGGTATCGCAGGGGAGCCCGAGCTGCATCCACAATTCTGCATGAAAGTGCAGGGTGACAGTGAGAGGCTGAAGGGAAGCACTCGATATTGGTAAGCTTTGCCTCTGAAAGCAAACCTCAAAAAACTGTTTCACAGTGATCTTGACTGAGTGGTTCAGAAAGCGCAGATCTAAGATGGGACACTCCATCCTTTTTGGTAACCATGAACAATTTGTAATGCCCTGACTCCCTTTGCTTCTTCAACCACTTTGATTGCTTACTTTCTTAGGAGAGCAGCTACTTCTTGTTACCACATGTGTTCCAGTGGATGAGAGGTGGAGGGATGAGCCCTCCCTCTGGGGGTTAGTAACTGCAGAGTGGGCTTCCCACCCCAGAGAAGGAGAGATCCATTTGCAAACCCCACAAATGCATCCTCCTCTCAGCCCCAGCAGAAGCGGGACCAGCACAGCGGGGTATGCTGGCGAAAGCGCACTCCTCAAAGAGAGCCTTCTGGGAGCGAAACGTGCACATTGGGAGATGCTCACAGTGCACACAGCCAGCATCCTCAAGAGCTGACAGAGCATGCTTTGATCCCAAACAGACAATGCATAAAATGCTCTAAAACATTGCTGCTCAACTGCCTTTGTCTTATCTTTGGCTTTTTTAGACTTTAGACAACACAGACAAATAGACAAACAGCGCATTTTGCTCTTTGAGCAATCTACAGGTCTGAAAATGCCTGTACATTTCAGAAACCCTAAAGGATGTAACAGCCAGTCACAGCACCTGAAGAATAATTTTTTATAAATATTAAATATATATTTATATTCATAAACACATTAATTTGTAGTGTTGATGTTAATTACAATGTCTATAATACATGTCAATTATTTGACTGTTTTTAATAATCAGAAAAGAAAATTTACAGCCTCCACTGTGTGCAAAAAGGAGTTGAGAGTTATGTTTCATGTCTGCAGGCAAAATAAGTTGGAGGAGGCTCTGCTGTTCTCAGGTCAGTTTACAGACGCATTACAGGCTCTCATTGACTGGCTGTATAAAGTGGAACCCCAACTGGCTGAAGATCAGCCTGTTCATGGAGACATAGACCTTGTACTAAACCTCATGGACAGTCATAAGGTACCGTTTCTTTATACTGTTGGTTTGTTGGATTTCCATATTGACTTAATTTTAGTTAGTTAGTTAATTTTAAAGTGTTTAAATTTTGAAGTTTGAGTAATTTGAATAAATCAGTAGAATCAATTTTTATTGATTGATACTCAAAACAGTCACCTACAGTCACTTGTATTTAGTCATTCATTAAAATATATACGTAGATAAATATATTGTCTACAAATATGTGACATTTTCTTTGCAAAAAAGTTCCTGCATTGAGCACATTTCTGATATGATATGACTTTTAATCTACCTGACAGCAGTGGCAGTGGTTTAAACTAAACCCAGTCCTGTTATGTACTGCACAAGGACATAGCACAATAAGCAGTTTTGCTCAAGAAGATGTGGGATGTGGATTTATTTCTTACTCATGTCATGTTTAGATACAATTACTGGTTTCTGCTACATTATAGGGATAAAACTTGCAAATACAACCGGTGAACTGTGCCATGTTACTCTGTAGCTAAGTAAGCTTTTTCAACATTTAAACATGCTCCTTTTGTATTTTGAAACTGTACAAATGAACAAAATACTTACAGTATTACTTAAATACTTACAGTATTATATTTACAATACTTACAAAAACATTGTGTTGAAATGTCATATTTTGAAATTGCATTAAAAAAATTAGTGCAATGTACAACAGGCTTCTTCTACAGATTTAATATGTACAATGTACAATTCCCATGTACAATTTAACACATTAAGCTGCGTTGAAATGCTATGGGAACGCTAGCAGCTTTAATGCACTCTGATACAGGTGGGTCAAATCACTGATTACAGGGCATGTTGTCACAGACGAGGTGGCGACATGACCAGGAAACTATAAAAGCACTTGCTTTGCGCTGCTCGGGTTAGCATTGTGTTTTGAATTGTTTGTCTTTCTGTGTTATTAGCACCAGGGAAAGCATTGAAGTTAGAATGCCAAAGGCAAAGGGATAACAAGGGGCTGAACAATTCAGAGAGTGTGTTCCTCCCTGCCTGCGTTTTATTACGGGTGGGGATGCACACTCTTTGTGTGTTGTTTGCTTAGGCTCTTGAGGGGGCAGACTGTCCACATTGCAAACTTATTTTTTTGTGCGTGCTTCGCTCTAGACTTCCACTGAATCGGAGCGGCACTTACACTCGTGGGGTTCGCAGTTAGACCTCATAGAGGGAATTGAGATGGAACCATGCTTATCTCATCCCTCCTCAGTTGGGTCTACCACCCTGTCTGTGGGTTCAGAAGCACGCTCTGCGGCTACTTCCTCCTGTAGTCAGGGCTTGGCTCATCACCTCTCGTCCACAGAAGAACTGGACATTGAGAGTGTAGATCTGTGTCCCCGCATCACGATGAGTTGTGGAGGTTCGTTCTCATGCTGTAGCCAAATTAAACATCGACTGGCCAGCCGAGAAGCAGACTGTTCAGAAGAGAAGTCTCTCAGATAAAAGATTTTAGCCCCTGCTCGTCTTTGTATGACAATGTAGTGGGGCTTGGCGAGCATGGTTACAAGGCAGTCCCCCAGGTTGAACAGACGCTTGCGAGCTATCTCTCACCTGATGCAGCGCTGTCCTTAAAGGCTCCAGAGGGTACATGGCAGCTCCATACAATGGGCGTGCGCCAGACATACCAGGCTGAACTGTTGAAGGTGAAGCAGGTCATATCCCATCACAGGAAGTTCTTGAGGTTCGCTTTCGGGGGCAAAGTGTACCAATTTCAAGTACTTCCCTTTGGCCTTGCTCTCTCCCCCCGCATTTTCACCCAATACATGGATGCAGCCCTGGCCCCTCTGTGGCTTCAGGGCATTTGTATCCTGAATTATATAGACAATTGGTTGATTTTGGCTCCATCGGAGCAGATGGCGATTCGGCATCAAGATGTCGTTCTCACCCATATGAAAGAGCTGGGGTTCAGACTGAATGCCAAGAAGAGTGTGTTTCCTCCAGTGCAGAAATGCTGCATCCGTGCATTAGATATGTGGAAAAGTATTGTGTAGGTATTCCTCTCTCAGGGCCCAGTGTTGGGAGATCTTGGTCACAGCGTTATGCTAGCGACCGATGCATCCCTCACAGTATGTGGACCTCTTCGCCTCTCAAAAGACTGCGCAATGTCACCTCTGGTTCTCCCTAGTTCATCCAGCTCCTGTGGGACTGGATGCCATGGTTCAGATGTGGCTGAGGTTACATCTGTATGCATTCCCTCCGATCGCTCTGCTCCTGGCAGTTCTGGAAAGAATATGTCAGGACACAGTATCTGTGCTCTTAGAAGCCCCGTACTGGCCGTGCCGAGTATGGTTCTCGGATCTCATAAATCTTCTAGATGGCTCTCCTTGGAGGATCCCCTTGAGGGGGGGATCTTCTATCTCAGGCAGGGGGCAATATCGTCCACCCTCGGCCAGAGCTGTGGAGCCTGTAGATATGGCCCCTGAAAGGGCACAACTCATAGCTTCCGGTCTCTCAACCGAAGTTGTCTTTTCACTTTCACAGAGCCTTTTTCTTTTCCTTTCGAGCCTATTTATGACATCTCTGATTTACATTTGTCGGCCATTCTAGCCATCATCTCTCTGAAGAGATTTGGTGACCTTCAGGCACTTCCTGTGGCCCCTACTTATTTAGACTTTGTGCCCGGTTTGGCCAAAGTCCTGCTCTACCTGTGAGCGGGTTATGTTGCCAAAGTGCCCTCTTCAACTCTACGGCCAGTCATACTCCAAGCCTTTTGTCCTCCCCCTTTGGGGATAAAGACCAGGAAAAACTTAACTGTGTGTGTGTCTTGTGTGAGCACTACACACCTACGTCCACAGAGCTGCCCTGTGGAGGAAGTCTGACCAACTGTTGGTCTGTTTAGGCCCACACAAGAGGGGTCAACCTGCTTCCAAGCAGACTCTTAGTCGCTGGATTGTTGATGCCATTCCCATCTCTTGTGAAGCCTCTGAACTCCCCCCTTTTGGGGAACAGAGCACATTCCACTAGAGGTGTGGCGGCTTCTAAGGCCTTTGCAGCAGGTATCCCAATTCAGGACATCTGCGACACTGCCGGATGGTTTCTCCTGACCATGATTTTCAGGCCACCCCTAGTTCCTCTGTCCTTGTGCCTAAGGCTTAAAGATGCAACACAGAGAATTAGTTCCTTTACTATGGTGGAGTTGACATCTCATTCCCATAGTGTTTCGACACAGCTTGAGTTCCTGAAAGGGAAAGTCTCAGGTTACTTGTAACCCAAGTGCTTTTTTAGTTTCCTGGTCATGTCGCCACCCCGTCTGTGATGACGCGCCCGTAATCAGTGATTTGACACACCTGTATCAGAGTGCATAAAAGCTGATAGCATTCCCATAGCGTTTCAATGCAGTGTCTCGTTCCCTTCAGAGAACCAGGGTTACATACATAACCTGAGATGATTTAAATGCACAAGTGTTTGACAATGACGTTTGACAATGACGTTCGTTTGTTAAATCCGGGGTTTTCAAAGTCTAAGACAGTAGGCCTACATTTTGACACAACTTACCCAGTGGTGCAAACAAGATAAGACTGTTAACTCACTTTTGATGTATTGTTTTTTTAGTATTGTTTAAATAAAAACTTTAAATATAATAATACAAACAATAGCAAAAAACAATACTTAAATTATTTTTTTATTTATAATAATTTCTTCCTGCGTCTCCCCTGACATGCTCTGGTGCCCCCCTGGGGAGGCACGCCTCACACTTTGAAAACCACTGGGCTAAATGGAACAGACTCAGTGGAACAGACAGAAAGTTATTTGTGGAAATAGGTGGACTTCAGGAAAGTACATGATGGATATAACTGTCTATGGCTGAGACACAGGTTTACTGTGAAAATTATTCATATGGGATTATCAATGGGAATCTGTATCTATGGAGGGAAGATCCAGTTGCCAAGTTATTTTACCAGATTCGAGGCAAATAAAATATGCATGTGCAAAGTTTACCAGAGGGGAACCTCTATTGGTAAAAAGAGGTAGAAGATACCAGATCCATGCTGAGGTTATAGGGAGAAATGGGGAGAAAGTACTCCCCCAAGATTTTGGTAAAAATGTGGGGGGGCAGGGACAGACTGAAGGTGAGGACCCTGTACTGAAATGCTTGACCCTTAAAAACAATTTAAAGAAGAGGTTTGCGTTAAGGTGTATAACTACAAACCAGTAAGTAACTGGTCCCAAGGCCAAACTCCTAGTGTCTCTATGTTACAGAATTTTATATCATACCATAATAATGTAATAATCAATGTTGTTCGAATTATGTCAGAAAAAGGAGACCTACGAGTTTGAAGCACACAGACATTCTCACAGTTCACATATATTGACAAATATAGTCCCTTTTTAACAATGCTATTAGTTGACTGTGTTCCAAAACCTACAGAAACATCATTGTACCTTTTATTGTTATTTCTGTAACTTTTTGTAACTCATTGTAACTGTTATTTCTTTTTTTTTTCATGTGAATTGCAGGTCTTCCAGAAGGAGCTAGGTAAGAGAACAGGCAGTGTGCAGGCTCTGAAGCGCTCAGCACGTGAGCTGGTTGAGAACAGTCATGATGACTCATCGTGGGCCAAAGTTCAGATGCAGGAGCTGAGTACTCGCTGGGAGACTGTGTGCAGCCTCTCAGTGTCCAAACAGAGCCGACTAGAGCAGGCATTGTGTCAGGTCAGACGCTCAAACACTGCACTCAAAAGGTTTTGGAGCAAATAAACTTAACACTTGTTTGTAACATTGGGATCCTGCTAAATTTGCAGACAGGCTGACCTTGCCGTCACATTTTATAGCTATTTTAACATAAATATATACCAACTAGAATCTTAGCATCACATTTGCTTCATTTGTATATCAGGAATTTGTCCATTATTACTTTACTGTGGCTAGATAACTGATGTTACAACTATAAAGATTTATGAACAAGAAATCCTTGCAGTTCAGTTTTAATAAAAGTTTCTTTTAAATTGTAGAAACATTTTAGTGTAGTGTATGTTACAGTATATTATATTTCCATAGTATAAAGAACTATTATAATCACAATTTTAATTTCTAGTACCCTTATAGGAAACATGGAAAATCATAACCTGGAAAACATTTTTAACAAGCTTTAACATTTTTTACCATATTGTTGATAGTATGCTCATCCCTAAAATATTTATTCAAGCTAGAAGTTGCTCTTTACTAGACTCTTTACAGTCTTTATGAAATAATTTGAAATTCTTTTGCCATCATTAAATGTGGTCTTTGGATTTTGTATTTCTCTAACACATCTGTATATTTTCTGTCAGGCTGAGGAGTTTCACTCCACTGTTCATATTTTACTGGAGTGGCTAGCAGAGGCTGAACAAACCCTACGTTTCCATGGCAGCCTTCCTGATGATGAAGATACCCTCAGCACCCTTATTAATCAGCACAAGGTAAGATTTCAGCACATTGTTGTGAAAGCAATCATCTTGGGTTATTTTTTTTTATTTCTTACTAACTAAGAAGGTTTTTAGCTATGTTGGTGTATAAATCGCGTAGCTACAAGCCATCCTGGAAGTGTCAGGCAGTTAACATTGGGTTACAGGTTTACAGATGAAATAATCAGGGGTGATCTGGGTTTGTTGCTGTGTGAAAGCTGCCAATTACCAACATTTGTGAAATGTGTAACAAAGTTACACACACTATGTCATTAGATTGCTTTTCCGATGTAATGATGAAAGGCAACACGCTATGTTCTAATGTTAAATGAACATAAAACGAAATGAAATGAAAATATCAACCCATCTTGTTTAAAAGGATTAACAGGTTAGCGTCATAATGTGCTTTACTTTTCTTTATTACACAAAAATCATTTTTTCCCAAAACACACTTATAGAGTCTCAGCTGGCAGTAAAGACATAGTGATCTTGTTTTATGGCATTGTGTCATAGTGCCCTTACTCATGGAAAGATGTTTCATCTGTGCAGGAGTTTATGAAGAAGTTGGAGGAAAAGAGGCTGGCACTGAACAAAGCCACAAGCATGGGAGAGGCCATCTTATCCATCTGCCACCCAGACTCAATTACCACTATCAAACACTGGAATACCATCATTAAAGCACGCTTTGAGGAAGTTAGTCTTTTTCCATGTTTTCTTACAATAAAACACTCACATATGCCAGATTAGAAGCACAACCTTTAAAGGCATTATAACAAAATGCATAGAAGAAAAGTCTCTGCACTTGGCAAGCACTTTTGCAACATTTCTTGGCAGCTATTTCAGTTAAACAAGACAAAGTCTTACTTAAGTAGAGTAAAACAGCTATCGCTGATCTCTGGCTGAGCTCACAATATATTTCTGACCATCTATAAAACCTGATTAGGGCTGTTATATTTGAGAAAAATCTGATTTGAATGGATATCAAATATCAAGCAATATGTTTGAAAAATATATGAATATCTACACGCCACGCACCCTCCTCTCTTCATGTTTATAACAGCAAAGAACACACCCAAGCGCAGGTATTTATGTGTCAACATTTCAATTTAATAACATGACAAAAAGAGACAGAACAGAAATTGGGTGCATAAGGAAACGAAAAGCATCCTAAACTTACAATATGAAAACAAATGACTTACAATATGAGTGATGACACAACAGCAATGTAAGAGCCCATATGTTGTATTTTTAGGTAAGCTTTTTTTACATGTAAACATGCTCTTTTGTATTTTGAAACTCCATAACAACATCAATGCAATGAACAAAATACTTACTAATATTACTAATATTAGTAAGTAATTATTAATTATTATATTAGTAAACTTACTAATAATATATTTACAATATTTACAAAAACACACAGTGTTTAAATACTGTATTTTAAAATTACAAAAAATACATTAGTGCAATGTACAACAGGTTTCTTAGAGATTTAAACTCATTTACAATTTAACACATTAAACTGAGACTTAAGCGCACATATCAAAAAAGTTCTCTATATGGAATAAAGTGCAGCTCTCCATGTTTATAACTGCAAAGCACACGCAGGCGCAGGTATTTACGTGTCAATTTAATAATGTGACAAAAAGAGACAAAGCAGGACTTGGATACTGGGAAATTGTTTTTTTGCAAAGTCGGCAAACTACCTTACCTTTAACGCTTACTTTAAACAATTGTCTGCTCAGGCTCAGCCTTTTCACTCTGGCTGCTCATTCTGTGCATTAGGTTTTCCTTTGAAACAGGGTAAGTGGATTATTCGCTTGATTTTGGCCTTTCTACAACACGTTTAGAGCGACCGCTACTGGATGAGATGACAAACAATAAAATAAACACCAAACAGTCCACTGTAAAAATGCACTTCACCTGGCACTTGTGTGAATAGTTACATACGGATACGGATATTTCACGTTGTATTCGAATACAAATAATACTAGCATAATAATAATAATAGCATAATACTGTTTCTCATTCAAATCCATATTTAAATATCAAGTAAAAAGTGACAGTCCTAAACCTGACATTAATAATACTATAAAGGGCCCATTACACACATTTTTTTTCAGGTTGCTACAGCTGTTGCATATAAGCAAAGGCTTTCAAATATACAGAGCCCCTCCCCCAAAAACCATAAGTATTTAGTAATACTACCATACTGCTTGTACTACTACTAGTGATACTACTACTAGGCGGGGCTTCATTGACTAGAGAGGATATATTAAGTGTTGCACTTTCTCTTATTCATATTAGAACTGTACATATTATTCATATTAGAACATAATAGAACTGTGGCCTCTTGTTAATTTTATGATCTTTGATCATGCTGCTCACTTAAACAAGAGGAAACTGAGTGAGCCACAACAACTTGATTTGCTTTTACATGTTGAGAAACAGGGTTTATTCTGAAATTGTTAGTTACATTTTAGAATTTTAAAATTTCTGGGATGATGTCATAATTGAGTAGACTAACCAGATTTAAATGTCCATTTAAGGTAACAGCCTGGGCACGTCAGCACCAGCAGAGACTTTCCAGTGCTCTGGATGACCTGCTGGCCACTCAGAAAATGCTGGAGAGCCTGCTGAACTGGCTTCAGTGGGCTGAGACCACACTTGGTGAGAAAGACAAAGAACCTCTGCCTCAGGAGATGGAGGAGGTCAAAGCACTCATCGCTGAACACCAGGTACCATCATGATGTAGTATAGATACAGCTTACTCTAATGTCGATACATAATCAGACAGGTTTTGTTATGTGCATTGTCAGAACAAATAATTTGTGTTATTGTTGTGCACAAGGCTTTCATGGAAGAAATGACCAGAAAACAACCAGATGTGGACAAAATAACCAAAACTCATAAGCGTAAAGCTACAGCAGATCCCTCTGCCCAGTCTCAAATCCCTGTTTTGGAAAAAGGACGAACTGCCAGTGAGTACCAGTATCCAAGCTCAGGAAACTAAGTCCCAGCATTGATTCAGATTTGTCAGTCACCTTATTGGCAAAGGCATTGTATGGTCTTCACAACAGTGGTAACCATAGACCCCCAAGAATTGTTTTGGGATCACTGCTTGTGTAAGAGTTATTGATCAATGTCATTGATGTTTTTTTTTTCAGGAAAGAGATCTCCGACACAATCCATGTACACTGCAACATCTCAATCACAAATTGAGACTAAAAACCCCAGAGTGAACCTGCTTGTTAGTAAGTGGCAGCAGGTGTGGCTGCTGGCTCTGGACAGACGGAGGAAACTAAACGATGCTCTGGACAGACTAGAGGAGGTTAGTCATGCATGCACACCCGACACCTGATCTGTGTAACATTGACTGGAACCACAGTCATGAATCAACATGCCCTAAACCCACTCTATGATCATCCCCTAGCTAAAAGAGTTTGCCAACTTTGATTTTGATGTGTGGAGGAAGCGCTATATGCGCTGGATGAACCACAAGAAGTCACGTGTGATGGATTTTTTCCGTCGCATTGATAAAGACCAGGATGGCAAAGTCACAAGACAGGAGTTCATTGATGGCATCCTGTCCTCAAGTAAGGAAACACAATGTCTATACCTGCAACAGGTTAATTTTGTCACTGGTTTGAAAGACTAGTCGACCTCAAATCTAAAAGATAAGCTCTTTCACTCTAAACACCTCTGGTCCTGCAGAATTCCCCACAAGTCGTCTAGAGATGAGTGCTGTGGCAGATATTTTTGATAGAGACTGTGATGGATATATTGATTACTATGAGTTTGTGGCTGCTCTGCATCCCAACAAAGACGCATATAAACCATTGACTGATGCTGACAAAATTGAAGATGAGGTAAAGTTAATTTTTTTCTCATGCTCTGGAAAGTTAGACACTGCAAAATGAAGTGTTAACTGTTATCTTCTTAATTTGAAATTTTATATGTGTAGGTCACCCGACAAGTTGCAAAGTGCAAGTGTCCTAAACGCTTCCAAGTAGAGCAAATTGGTGCCAATAAATATCGGGTAAGTGACTACATATAATTTGCATTGTGAATAAGTATTCATAGAACCTGATTCAACCTAAGGCCAACTCTAAATTCAGAATAATAATAAATGAGTTTATTACCTTTACTGCCAGTTACTGAACTGATTAAATTAAACTGATATTTACTGTGTTTCTGTTCATGTTTCTTTTTCTTTTCATGTTTCTGTCCACATCAGTTCTACCTTGGAAACCAGGTACACAGGCATAATGTTTTTTCCGATCTTTTTAAAGTTTTGCTGTGCTTACCTTGATACTCTGTCAGTATATTTTTGAATCCTTAATATTTATTTAGGCAAAACGTATAAAGCAAATAAGCTTATGTAAACTACTGTTTAGTTTCCAGTGCCATCTGTAGTCTGTGTTGCGACTTTGGTGATGTGACAAAGAAACCAGTGCAGATTGAAATATAAAATACAGGAGTAAAACATGTTGACTCCCCAATATAAACAACATCAAATAGGGTGTCTAGTATAAAACAACCTTGATATTCCTGTGATTGTGAAATATTGAGTAATTGTATTGTACATTGTTAATTAAGCAAATATTATAATATATAAATAAAAGAATATTTTATGATTTATGATTCTGTAAAGTCAACATGAATCAAACACAACCCTATTACTCTTTTCAATTCTTATCGGGCATGTTTACCAGAAGTAATTTTCCAAAGATATTTTCTTGAAAATATAGTGACATTCTCATCCCTAAAATGCCTTTCCTTTTCAGACAATTTATTTACTAATTAGTGCTGGATCACCATCATTTAAAACATGTTAATGGTGTGCTTTAAAAGGTCTATTAAAATATAACTAATGAATGTAAGTTGTAAAGTGTTCACTGTCAAGTACACTATTTCTAAATATTTATCAAACTAATAAAAATATTATTTTTCATACTTAATATATTATTTAATTGAAAAATACATCAGAGCACAAAAGCGTTTGTCAATGCCATTTCATGTTGGCCTTAAAATAAAACGAGTGTTTTACAAACACTAAACTTATGTATAGATGTTTTTAGAATAGTATCCTTTATAGTCAACTCACATATTGGCTTTTGGGTTTAAATGCACTGTTCCCACAGGGCTGCATTCTGCTCTTCATTTATTACTTGCAAGAGATTTTGCAAAAAAAACACAGTGCTTGCTTTCTGCTACCTGCTTAATTTTCTGCTCTTCGGGACCCTCACCCAACATGAAGCTTTCAGTTTGCGTCAGATATGACCTATGAACTCAAAGATTCATGTTTTTCCGTTCATAAATCATAAGCTGCATGTATGTATTGGTCGTGTTTTTGGAAAAGTAGCTGGTCAAAGGCTTTTATTGGTGAGGCCTTTTTAACTGTCTTTGTATTCAGATTTTTATCTTCAAATTGTCACTCTACAAACTTTGTTCTTCTACATGAACTGAATAATTCTTTTGACAGTTTGGTCTCGTTCACTGCTTACATGACCCTTTAATCGCCGATGAGACTATAACAAACAGGGACAATCAAAATCTAACCCCCCATCTACACGTTGCTGTTTTGGAAAGCTGTATTCTGGTAAATGGTTATTCTTAAAGCCGTTTGTTGTGATTTTTATAATATTTCTCTTGATCATACTTCAAAATTCATCTGCTCTTTCCCCAATCACCAAATTCACCAGTGCTGTTGATTCATCCTGGGTATGATGTAAAGAATGCAAAGAATGAAGGGCTTCTAGGCTGAAGAGATGTTCAGTGGAGTGCTCATCAATGTTTTGGTCATGCCGAGTGTCAGAGCCAATTTCAGCCATTCTTCCACATTGATCCTATTGTGTGTTTTTTGAATCTAGCATTGGTTCTGCATTAGTGTCAATACAGTCATCTTCTTAAATAGTAGTTTGTAGTTCTAGACAGTCCAAGTTTCAAGTATTCTTGGTTCATAGAAAGAGTTTTCATATGATATGTTTTTCTTTATTTGACAAAAAGCATGAGACCATATTTTTTGTGCTGTGAAATGAGTATGCCTTGGTCTAATCCAACTGGGTACAATTTATTTAAACCAAATTATGTGGTTCTTAGTTATTTTTATGGCAGCCAATGCCCATATTTGTGTGAAACTATGATGTGGCTTGGTAAGATCATCAGCAAAATGCTGTTGATTACACTTGTAGGACACCGTATTTGACACATTAATTAAAATACTCGATGCCTTTACTTAAAGGTGCACTGAAGTAAACTCCTTTTAGAGTAATAATTTTTCTTTGACATATTTGTGAAATGATGTACACTCACATGAGATCACCATAGACCAGTATATTACATGACTCGATTCCAGGTCATATTATGCTTCAGATAAAATGAGAAAATCTATTTTGTTTCTAACAGCTGAAGAAAATGAAACCAAATCTGATCACCTTTAAGATTTTTCCTCCCTGTTTCCAGCTTGATAGCTGCTTACTTTAGCCCTAAATGAATCCAGTTGGATTGATCAATCATTGTGTCTTCTGGAATGAAACCAATGTTGTGTCCCTATTAAAGCTTGTATTGTTTGAATGAAATGGCTCAGCAGAGCAACAAGAAGAAACCAGATAATAAACAAAAATGTAGCATCTAGTAATAATACATTACAGTGTCACAACCACATATTTGACAACTTATTTTTGATACATTAAATAAAGCACTACAGGGCTTTGGTTTTGGCTGTTGCTCTGCTGTTGTCTGTTAATAAACAATGCCGAACTGAACCTTGGTGATAAGAAATAACTATTTTGTCTGTTCACGTCCAGTTTGGAGATTCCCAGCAGCTGCGTTTGGTGCGCATACTGCGCAGTACAGTGATGGTGCGAGTGGGTGGTGGTTGGATGGCCCTGGATGAGTTTCTGGTGAAGAACGACCCGTGCAGAGGTAACACCCAGTTCTGCTTTACTTCCTGTCCTACTTAATATGTCATGTTAGCCCCATGATGATGTTTTACTAAAATGTATTGCAATGAAATGGTGAATAAATAAGTTGTATAACTTAGTTTGCTGTATATGTTGTTGGATAATATTTTGTGTGTTATAACTTAAATGTTGTGTAATTATTTCTCTTTGCTCTTCTCATGTTGCAGACACTTTTTGAAGGTTTTTTTTCTAAACCTAGTTTGTTGCCTTCTTAGGAAGTAATTTAACTTATTGCAGGTGTACTTCTGACTTAAAAGCTATTTCAGAGAATATGCAGCAAATTTAAGATATTTCCACTATCTAAATGTGCTACCTTTTATTCAAAATCAATAGCAATATTGCACCCTTAATAAAAAATGTAATGAGCTTCAAAAAGAAAGAGAAATGTCAATTATATGTACGTATAAGGTACTGCAACATAAAGGCAGACAATCAGTTGTAGGTTAAATCTTTGCATTGCACAATTTATATGAATTTCTGTTGATGCAGAATGTTGCAGTTCAGTCAGAATGCTGCATGTGTCAACAGTCAACAGAAAAGCAGCTAACTAGATTTAGAATAGAGCCCATGTAGAATATATCTCAAGTTCAGACACCAATGATTACATCATGTAATAATCTTAGAGAATAATCTTATGTAGACTGTAGCAAGTTATTGTGGCTAAAAATTTCCTTTCTGCACTTTGGCTTATCAAGACATTCTTAATACTTGCTGTGTCTATTTTCCATGAAGCCTTTCTTTTTGGATGTCCTTTTTCCTGCTTCTTTCTTTGTGAACCAAATTATCGTTTCTTCTAGTTCACCACCACGGAAGCAAAATGTTGCGTTCGGAATCAAATTCGTCAATTACTCAGTCTCCTATAGGTTGGCAACTCTCACACTTTCTCTCCTTGCTCCATCCCAGTGGTATGTGTGCATCTGTGTGTGTGTTTGTGTGTTGAAGTAATCCTTGAGTGGTATTCTCATTAATATTAATCTCATGTTTCCCCTCCCATCATGCTGTCTGGGAGCATTTAGCATGTGGTTTTGTCACGTGTCCACTCTCTGCATGAGCTAACTGTAGCTCTGTTGAAGTGGAATGAAACTTGACTGTCTCACCTCACCTTGCATCTGTACAAGAGATCATCGCAAGAATCAGTCATCATTTCAGATCAACTATAAGCAATAGAAAGACTATAAATACATTTTAGGCAGTTTATTAATGGTTCCCTATGCTTGTTTTATCATGAACTTGATACACAAACTGCAGTTTCTGAATATATTTATTTATAATCAGCATCAATGTTTTTATCTTTATTTATATTTTCATGTGAAATGCATGTCCACTCCTATACATCAGATAAAATCAGATACCAAAACCATGTTTTGCTTATTTCTGTGGATGCACACTCCACAATTAAGAAATACCTTTCTGAATGAAGAGTAAAGAAATATTCCTGGTTAAATGCTTAAATTACTGCTTAAACTTAAGCTCTGTAATCAGCGTCTAAGACAAATAAAAATAATTATATATTGCCCCTTGTATTAAAAATAGTGTGAACATGCTTTTATTATTATTAACTGTTTTTGTGTGTGTGTGTGTTTGTTCCATCTATTTACCATTTTAAGTTTATGTAAGTTACCATAAATACAAGCCTAACAATACCTAAATACAAAACACATGTATTGTAAGAGCATTACTGTGAACAGGCTTCCTGTTTGTTTTAACAACTTGAGGGAAAACACATTGTTCAGCATTCTGTTCAGGGGTAATGAACAGCGTGTCACAGATGCTTTGAATAGAGCTTAACGTTTAATAAAGAATATTACTTCATTCCGAATATTACCTTAAATCACATTTCAAAGATGTGTTTTCTAAAACCTGTTTAAAACCTCTGACCTACGTTTTGCTAGGTTTTCTAGCTTAAAGCACTGTTTGTGTCTCTCCAATAGCTAAAGGCAGAACTAATGTGGAGCTTCGAGAGAAGTTTATTCTTCCAGAAGGCACCACACAGGTGATGGCCAGTTTTCGCTACAGAGGTCGAAGGTCACGGCCTTCCTCAAGGGGTGCCTCCCCAAACAGATCCAACTCCAGCCACAGCTGCCCTGCACAACCCAATCCACTCGGAGCAAACACACTCAAGGTATTTGTTACTACTGTTGTATGGAGAATTGTGTTTTCTGTTGTTTGGATGTTTCAGCATTTTTATTTCCTGTGACAAATAATTAGTTATGTTCCAAACCCTGTTGGACTACTTTGCTGTTTACTGCCCACAATAGACAGCATCTTCATATTTGAAAATATACACAGCATCTTCATTAGTACTTCACAGTACTCTGGACAGTGTAACATACTGTCCAAGACACTAAGCAGAGAGGCAGGATCAATACACATTTAAGGCTGACATTTCTTAATGACTTTTAATTTAAACTTGTTTATGTTAAACTTTGTTTATATTTAATTGTTTTCTGTATTTGTCCTTTTTGTTGCTCCCTGTCGTATGTGGTTTATCCACAATTGTTTCTCACAGACTCCCCAACATTTAACTCGCAATTATGATAAACCCTGGCTGACAAACAGCAAATCAGCTGCTCTTCTTAAATCATCTGACTCCTTTGACAGCCAAGGGTCATCCAATGAGGTAACGGTGCTTCAGAAATGAGTGGGCAATCACCATCTAATCTCTGTCTCTCCTGCTGATCTCTGTCTCTGCCTTGCCCGATGTATTGCTACCTGTGTGAAATTCGGATTAAGTTCAACCTCAAACTTTAGGCTTTGTAATGATGCATGGATGTGATACTTGTTACACTTGTGTTTTGTTATTAAGAAGGAGTGTTTGCTGTTCAGCTGGCCTGTTCTTTTCTCTACCACAAAGGAAAACTGGATTGTTTCTATGGATAATTTTCATGCCTTCTCAGTTTCTTTATACACTAAAAGCAAATAAATACTGCTTGGATTTTTTTCTTGAACATCAACAACAATCTTTAAAAGCCTGCTCCTGCCACTAAACTGCTCCTGCCACTAAATTCCTGCAAATACAAACTTTTTAGAAGTRTTTTAGAAGTGACACCTGCTTTTTAAAAAAGGAATATATTATTATGCTGTTTATTGAGCCATTACTGGTAGCCATAGCAACCTTTTGTTTTAGAGCAAAATAAATAATACACACATTTCCACATGCAACCCACAGTAAATTGCAGTAAAATTCCTGGGCTGTCCTATCCAGTGTCTTATCCAAATCAGATTTTTTACATGTAAAACAATTTTTTGTATTTTACCAATAGATGCTGTTAGTCTCTATGATGTCATTTGTGAACATCATATAGTGGCTTGTAGTTTGAAAACATGCCAGTGGATATGAGACTGCACCTTGTGTCATTGAGACTGCACATTGTGCTTTAACAAAACAATACAAATGTACAAGACACAGTTAGGGTTAGACAAATTTTCACATCAGCACATTATTAATCTTGTAGATTCTGCTGTTGCTCACAGGAGCATCAAAACAGTAATTTGCTGGTAATAGTAACTTATTGTACTTCATTGCCATAACCAAATGCACACTGCCGGTCAAAAGTTTAAAACCTGTCTGAAAGTTTCTTATTATCTTAAAATCTTTTCACCAGTAGCATGTAATAACTTTTAATATTACGAATTTTTAACATATTTACAAATGTTATATTTTTAATATTACACATGAAAGCATCTAATAAGAGCATAGGATTGAAGGGAAACCCCTTTAAAACTCTTTAAGGATCATTTTAGGATTTTCATGCATTTTAGGATCATTCCTGAAAGAAAATGTAATGTCCAAAGCTAAATTCATTGTTTTTTCATAGTTTAGTAGTGTTATTCATCAGTATTAAAATATTAATTAAAGAATGAGTATGTGATTCTAAACTTTTGACTGGTACTGCATATGTATGCATCTAAAAAACCTCTTAACAATTATACCATTCTGTGAATTATTCAAATTCAATTCACACTTCAATTCACAAATTCAATTTACATTTTTTACATTGCTTTTTATCATATTTGGTAATGCTTTAGAATAAGTGCCATTAATAGACAATATACAATGTATTATCAAAGAGTTAATTCAGTATTTACAATGCATTAGAAAGCAGTACTAAGTCATTGAAAAGTAAGTTACAAGACACTTACAAAACATACTGTAAGCGTCACATGGCTTTGATGGGTACATCTCCAGTTTTGTAATGAAGAAGTTTAAAATACAGTAAAATATACATTGTATTGCGTTGTTATTGATTATTATTTTTGATAAATATAAGACATCAGAGAGCAAGATGTAATACTACATTTATCAATTCTATGGCACCATTAAGAATGTACTAGCTTTAGATTGATAAGCCACAAAAAAAACTTAGTTTTACCTTAATTAACCTCATTAACCTCAATCTGCATAATTTAAGCAAAATGCTGCCAAACTGCAAGAAACAAGCATTTAGCAAAAGTGATGTGGGATTTGCAAGATGCACACAATAACAGAAGAACTGTATGCCACACTTTAGTTTGAGGACACAAAAATTCTTAATAAACTGTCAAGAAAGATTAATTATTAATACATTAGTTAATCACCTTTTAAGTGCTTGTTAATATGTTATTATAATACCATTATTGACTATGACTATTAATTAACATGAGTGCGTGAATCATTTGCAGTGTTTTGTGTCTTGTTAATGAGCATGTTAATGAGTTACTGCTTTATATTATATTATATTATATTATATTATATTATATTATATTATATTATATATTATATTATATTATATTATGTTATATTATATTATATTAATAAAGTAATATATATATTAATAAAGTAATATATATTAATATATAATATATTTATATGTTATGTATTTATTAGATTTTGCAAATACTAAATGAAATACTTGATAATACATTGTAAAAACAGCAATGTTACCCAATGTAGCAGTGTTGCGAAAAAGAAGAAAAAAACGCAAATAGTTATTACATATTTAATATCTATATACAGGTATGTATGAGTGTGTGTGTGACCTGATCTGCCAGAATGAGTTGGATTTGAGATTTTGGTATCAATAAAAAGAGGAGACCATACAAACTTCAAAACGATATCCTATTTAAAGCCATACCTTGAATGGTTTTAAAGATATACCTATTTGAATTATGAATTTTCATAATTCAATTTGTTAGGGTATACCGATGGCCAGTTAGTGCCGAATAAGTAAAAAAAACACAAAAGTACATTCCAAGGTGTTTAATTTGGTGCAAAATTGTCGTTTTCCATGAAGAATGCAGGAAAATATACAGTGACAAGTCCCAAATTTTTCCAAAACTGTGCAAATTACTTTCCCATTAGGGTGTATTCTGGCTATGCCAAGTTTTAGGCCAATACATCAACTTTACTGCACCCTCAAAACAACTTTCTTTCTCTGCCCCAAAATGGCTGCCAGGAGCACCCTTTTTTAAAAGTAAGGCTCCTCCTACTTTTGGGACCAACCATGAAGAGGAGAGTAACACTTTTTAAACAAAGTACAAATACAAAAGCTTAAATAGCCATAACACTCAACAACACTCAAAATTGATTTCATGACACATAAACATTATAAACATGATTATGCCAGAAGTCTTAGTTTCATTGCTTTCCTACCTATTTAAATGCCCTACCTATTGGGCAGATAGTAGCTTTAAAAATGGCAGCCATTGCTGCATACCAGTTTGGAAGATCAGAGGTAAGTGTATCAACTTTATAAGTGTTTGTTATATGACATTAGGACAAAACAAACAAACAAACAAACAAAAGAAAATTATAGGACAATTATAGGACAGCAGATAGCATACTACATCCAATACCAGWAAATACTCACACATCTAATCTTAGTGATGTAGTTTTAGTAGCACAGTCCATCTGTGACACTATTATTTTACTATTTACTATTGTTAAACTATTATTTATACACAGCAAGCTAAATAACCTTAACATGAACTACAGATGACTTGTAAACAACAATAAAATATGCTCACCATGCTGGAATCAGGAAAGAATAAAGAATGTAAAGCAATTTGGATGTTACTTGATCATTTTAGGTGTAAGTGACATGAATTTGTCAGTTATGGTTACCCATAACCGGAACATGACCTGCATTTAACCCATCCTTCGTGAGGAGTAAATACACACTGCAAATCGTGAACAAACACAAACACCAGAGCAGTGGGCCGATAACCCTGCAGTGCCCCGGGGGTTAGGTACAGTAGCACTTCAGTTGCTACCTGCTGATGCTAGAATCTAACCAGCAACCCACTGATTTTAAGTCTGAATCCTTAACCAGTAGACCACAACTGCCCCTAAATCTTAACAGTAAAACTTGTGCATCAGTTTTCTTCTTCCTATGCTCTATAGCGATGCATTCTTAAAGGGGAGTGGGTGTGAATTTAGTACAACTTGAGAGTTGCAAGTCAACTTTAATAGTCATTTAAATTCCTTTACTCAATGATCTGGACTACTGAACTTTGTGTTCTTTGAATTTTTGAAAATTGAAAGTCTTGAAAGTTTTTTCACATTATCAGCCTGTATCTTAAAAGAGAACATTGACTTCCAACTCACTTTGCCAGATCAGGTTATATATATAAAATTGAAAAAAATGTTCACATTGATTTCTCTTTGACAGAGCACACCTATTCAGGGTAGTAAGCTTCGTCTTCCAGGCTATTTATCTGGAAAAGGTTTTCAGTCGGGAGAAGATGGAACTCTTATCAGTGCTGCAGTGATGAAGGCCAGAGATCAAGCCATAGGTGTGTGATTTGTACCTTTAACTGTCACTGGCAATATATAATAAAGTAACATCACACATGCAGTGGTTTCAATGTAGTTTTGATTTTGTCTTTAAGTTTCCAAATACATACACACATACACATTATATTTTGAGCTATATTATCACCAGCTATTAATTTCCAGCTACTATTGTTTAACATTATTGTTATATATTATTGGCAGACATATGCCCCAATGGGGAAAAGGATTAAGTAGGTATTTTATTGTCAGTATGATAAAACTGACCTGTAACTTTAAACTTTCTACAGGGTCTAGTAAGATTCCAGGTAAGCTACCTGGTAGCAAGGCAGGAAGCAGAGGAAGCAGTCGGCGAGGCAGTGATGCATCAGACTTTGACATTTCTGACATCCAGTCAGTCTGCTCAGATGTATCCGAGACGGTGACAGACTCAGGGCGGACGATGCCCCGCTCAGCCTCACGCCAGCATGGGAGCAAGCCCTCTAAAATCCCAACACCCCGAAGGAGGAGCACACCTACTAGCAAACTAGCTAAGACATCCAAGAGATAATCTAAAGTCCATCAAAACAGAAAGAGGCACATTTCGGGCCTCTGTTCCTGTACTGGAGTACTGCAGTAGCATACACTTGACAGAGACTGGACAGATATAGATTGAAACTAAAGTGTTATTTTAAAGTGTAGCAAGATGTAAATTATTCTGTTGCAACAGAATATTCTGTTGAACTTCGCAAAAGGAATTTCATATGAAGTGTGTGAGGGAAATCATATGAAGTGTGTGTCTGTCTGTGTGCAGAATGCAGTGGCCTTGTGTATTTTGTGTGTCTTGTACTTTATGTGAATGTTGTGTCGTTATTTTGTTTGATCACTGAGTAATCCAGAATGTTAGCAAAAAGTAACAAGTAAAGACTGCATGTTGTTAGGTAAACTAACACGTTTCCACTTGTTTGCATTAAGGGAGAAGCTGAATAATCCTCAAGCTGACAACTTCTCACCAATATTATGCCTCTGAGTTCTGCACTACAGTTATTTATTAAATATTTAAGGTGCAATGACAAACTAACATTATGAATTTAAAGGGCAATACAAAATTTTCAGTGTAACCACAGCTACTATTCATATACTGCAGTTAATCCTGATTATGGCTTTAAACATGTTAACAATTACTGGCTGCAGCATTCACATTTTTTCTTTCTTTTTTTGACAAATCAGATTGTAATCCACATTACTGTGACTAGAACATTCTGACTAAAAGACATTCAAACTCAGCCATACCTGTGTATTTCTCTTTTTTGCCTCACCGATATAAACTTTTTGTAATAAATCTGCTTGGAGGAAGCTCAACAATATTTACAATTCAGCATTGCCTGTTTTTATTTATTTAGTGTATTTATGATTTTTTTTAAAGCTAAGAACTCAGTGAATTTAGAGAACTCAGCGTTCCTGTAGCTTAACTGCAGGAACACTGGTACAGGTAGAGCATTGCGTAAATAGCGCAAAGGTTGTGGGTTTGACCCCAGGGAACACAAGTACTGATATAAATGTATACCTTGAATTAACTGTAAGACACTTCGTGTCTGCCAAGTAAATAAATGTAAGTACAAATTTTAACACATTTACGTATTAATTTCTCAACCCTGCAAATAACATGTCTTAAGTAGTAAATAAAATGTTCAACAGGAAAATGCTGTCAGCTTTGTAGCCTCGTGTGGAGAGAGCCAAATAGCTTTAAAGTTGGATAAATGCCGATTTATAAAGTAACATTATAACATACTAAATTAATTAGTAAATTTTAAATAAATGTAATTAATGATGTGTCCAGTTAAACACTTAAAATCTCTTAAAATCTGCTCTATTTAATGATACTGAGGTGAAACTGCTGGAAATTAAACCTATTCATGGAAGTCATTTTCATTCCTGATTCAGTAAACTTAATAAGGGTTCATTTGTTAACAAATAAACTAATAATAAACAAATGCAGTGTTAGGTCATGCAAATTCAATTCTTCATTGTTCATGTTAGTTAATTTTTAAAATGTAATTTTAAAAGGCCCTGTTGAAGTTATCTGATCTGTAAAATCCACCAACCTCTTTCCCACACAAAATAGGTTGAGGGGGTATGCAGGTTGCATAAAAATTGGACAGGAAAGGGTTAACAATAGTGTAATATCTGGAATAATAATTACAAATTACAAACATTAATTCCTTACTGGTTGGTATGTGCTTCATTTGCTTTAATGATATCATGCATTTACACTGTCACGGATCCCACACATTTGTTGATCTATCCCAGTCTGACAAGAATGTTTCAGAGAGTATCATGTGCTTTAGTGGAAACAAAGAAGTTTGACCTAATGGACGAAATGATTAACATGATCAATGTTGTGAATTTGATTAATTGATTGAAAAGTGATTGAAAGTGACAATGCAGAATTAAATAGTTTTTTTTTTTCAGGTTAAAATGAATCTATAAATCCCATATTCTTTTGGACACCAGAGTGGATGTCTAAAAAAGAAATATGACATATAAGGGATTTTGGTATTATTAATACATCCTGGTCTTATTACACCCACATTATGTTTGTTGCACTCTGTGCTGTTCCTGGCTGTGCTGGTCGTTGGCCAATTATTCTCGATTATACCCAGTTTCTTAAAGAGGAATACTCAGAGCTGACTATTTGAATTACAGGACTAAAAGCAGGGTGGAAAAGGCATAAATTACTTAATTTTAAATGTTGTTCAGTTAAAAAAGTTTGTAACATAAGTTAAAAGCAACATTTCTTACCAGTTTTGTAAAAAACTCAAAACCACAGGTTCCCGTTTAGGAACTCAAAACGCTATGGGAGCGCTACCAGCGTTAATGCGATCTGTATAGGTGTGTCAAATCACTGATTATGAGGCGTAGCATCACAGATGGGGTGACATCGTGACCAGGAAGCTATATAGGCATGTGCATTGCACTGCTTGGGTTAGCAAGCAGTGCCCCCCGGGGTTCATGGTTGTTTAAAGCCATTGGTTCCCCAAGGCCCTCTTGAGCACAATCTGAGACAAGCCTCGAGGTGCTAGTACCCCTAAAAATTTTCCTGGCAGTGTGGACACTACTGCCAGATGTATTTCAATGGGTCCTGCACCAGGCTTCAAGACACAGCAACTTTATGCAAGTATCTTCCCAGACTTCCACCCCGAGAGGTAGCGGACTCTGAGCATTTACAGCCTCTAAGTAGGCCCCTATGCAAATGATCTTGGGTGTTCCCTGCCGGGCAACCGTTACAGGGCACCGACACTCCAGTTATAGTTACTCCAGAGACCAGCCTCGAGAGGCTGGTATCCTTAAGCAACTTCATGGCAGTATGGAAACTACTGCTAGGCGTATCCCAATGAGTCCTGTGTACCTTAGAACTAGGTTAGAGAATCCAATTTGCGTCTCGCACACCAATGTTCAGAGGGGTCCTCCCCAGAGCAGGCTCTGGTCTTAGAACAAGAAGTGGTTTCTCTGTTAAGGGAGGAGGCCATCGAGGTGGTCCCTCCTCACCTGAGGCAAACAGGGCTCTACAGCCGCTATTTTATTGTTCCCAAGAAGGGTGGGGGTCTGCGGCCCATTTTAGAGCTCACGTTCTTGGATTGCTCAATCAGACAACTGAAATTGAAGATGCTCATGGTAAAGCAGGCCATATCCCAAATCAGGTCCGAGGACTGGTTTGTCACCATAGACCTAAAAGACGCCTATTTTCACATCCCCATCCATCCTCAGCACAGGAAGTTCTTGAGGTTTGCGTTCAGGGGTGAAACCTACCAATATCAAGTTCACTTTCCCAAAATGCATAGATGCGGCTCTGGTCCCTTTGAGGCTCCAGGGCATCCGCATACTGAATTATATTGATGATTGGTTGAGTCTATCTACCTCCCAACATCTGGCAACTCGACACTGAGATGTTGTTCTTGTCCTAATGAAAGAGCTGGTGTTCAGACTAAATCCCGAGAAGAGTGTGCTTTCTCAAGTTTAGAGAACCACCTATCTCTGTGTCATATGTGATTCCACCATGATGCAGGCACATCTGTCTCCCACTCATATAGATTCTATCCTCTTTGCAGTATAGAGAGTCAAGCAAGGCCTGTCACTCACTGTGAAACAGTTTCAGCAACTGCTGGGTCTGATGGCAGCTGCGTTCAAAGTCATACCTTTTGGCCTACCGTACACGAGACCCCTTCAGTGGTGGCTCAAATCAGATCTTGGTCACCATGTTATGCTAGCAACAAATGCATCCTTTACTGGTTGGGGTGTGGTTATGAATGGTCGCCCAACCCATGGTCTGTGGGAGTGTCAGCATTTTAATTGGCACATTGATTGCCTAGAAATGCTAGCTGTGCTTTGGCCTTTAAAACACTTCCTCCAAGACCTGGGAGACTGCCACATGTTGGTGCGCACCAACAACATGACTGTGAATGCATACATTAACCACCAGGGAAGTCTGCGATTGTGCCCATTTTACAGGTTTTCGCATAAGATCCTGGTATGGTCCCGGGGAATGATACACTCACTTAGGGCAGCATATATCCCTGGGAGATGCAATGTAGGAGCAGACATTCTGTCAAGGAAGGGTAATGGAGACTTCACCCTGTTGTGGTGAAACAAATTTGGAGGATTTTTGGGCAAGCCCAAGTGGAACTCTTCGCCTCTCAACAGACAGTGCATTGTCCCCTCTGGTTTTTTCTAGTTCATCTGGTTCCTTTTAGGAAAACTGCATGCCCTAAAGTGGAAACATTTCACTTTCTGGTGTAGAGACGGCCAGCTTGATCCAGTCTTACAGGCTTGATTCACTGCAGAATTGGCTCACTTCACCCTGAAAGTTTACAGTGCATCCGGAAAGTATTCATAGCGCTTCACTTTTTCATCAATAGGGATGTGGACCCACAAGCGGACCCACAAGCTAAAGGACCTACTTTAACCCTATGGTTGGTCATGCTCCAGGCATTCTGTCCTCCTTCCTTTAGTGATAGAGAGGCACTAAATTGCGTATGTCCAGTGTGAGTACTCCACACTTATGTCCACAAAGCTGCCCTGTGGAGAAGATCCGACCAACTGTAGGTCTGTTTTGGTCCACACAAAAGAGGCCAACCCGCTTTAAAGCAGACGCTGAGTCATTGGATTGTCTTATTCTTTGCATCTCGTTCCCTTAACATTTTAACGCAGCTTGAGTTTCTGAGTTTCATACATGTATGCAACTCTGGTTCCCTAAAGGCCACAAGACACTGTATCTCACAGCCATACCTTAGGTACCACTTGCTTGTGCCCACTTTTTTCATTTTCGAAGCTAACCTGAGTTGCGCAATGCACATGCTTTTCTAGCTTCCTGATTCTGGCGTCACCCCATCTGTGATGTACCACCCCATGATTGGATGATTAGACACGTGATTCATAGTGCATAAATGCTGGAGGCATTCCCATAGTGTTTCGACCGTTGTGTTCCCTTACAAGGAACCAGGGTTATACAGTATATGTAACTTGAGGCATTTTTGTTGCAGTTATTTTCATCTTTCAGACAATTGCTTGAGTAGCATGATCCATATAATCAAACAAAATAAACAATGATTTTGCTTGCCTGTAGCATGTTACTCAAAAAATTGTTTCTTCACTAGACGCTACACTGTACAATTAAAAGCTTAGATATAAAATTTTGATAGATGAAAACACATTTGTAGGACATACATTTAACATTTAAGCTATGTGAGTAAATTGATAGTGTGTTGGGTAGTCGCAGCTAGTAATCAGCTGGCACCTGTGCTACTGCTGGCTTCTGAGTTGTGTTGGACAGTAGTTTTGATTTGGTTGTAGCTAGCTACCATTGAGTAGTACCCTTACCATGGAGGGTCCTCCGCTTCTCCGCAGGGCTTCATTGATGGACAGACATTTTGAGCAATTGTATCTAATTGTCTGTTAGCTCCCCGTGAATTTCTCATCTTTGGTGATTGTGGAGTAGCACCTTCACTATAGAGGTTCCTATAGTGGTCTTTAAGTCTGACCAACATTGCAATTTTTTGTTTTGTTTTCAGTGGTATATATCTAGATATACTTACCAGATATATCTCTTTCAGATATCTCCAGATATTTCAGTCCTGTAATATAAAAAAGCTTCAGCAACAAGTAACACACAAACTTCTAACTTTGAAAGTGTTGAACACCTGAACTGAGTTACCATCTTTTCTAACGTAACTTCAAAAAGACAATTAAAACCAATTGATTTACAGTCATTGCCAGGGGTTTTTCCAGATTGTTCTTATAAACATCAAATTTCATTGTCAAAATATCATTGTCAACGATTACCTCTGCAGATATTCCACTTTGTCCAGTTACAGTTCCACTTTTACCACAAGCACCAAAGGAATGGAACCAAGGAATGGCACATTTAAAGAACCAAAAAAATCAATTTACCATATCAATTTGACAATTTATGCTCTTTATACTCAGCGCGAAGTTTCAATACCTCAGGACAGTAATCCTCAAAAATACGAATTTTATGACTTTCATACAGCAACTCGCCCTTTTTGCGAGACTCGCGGATAACCAGCTCCCTTGTTTGAAAGCGGTGAAATTGCAAAATGACAGGTCGCGGTCTCTGTCCAGATGCTGGTTTACGTACGAGGCTACGATGAACTCGGTCTAGCTTGGATGGCGAGGTCAAAACCTGAGATCCCAGGACATCGACCAAAAGCTGAGAAAAGAATGTACTCGGACGCGGCCCCTGTATTGACTTGGGTAAGCCAAGAATTTAAATATTGTGGTGCCGGCTGCGGCTCTCGATATGTGAGACTGTAGCTTTAAGCCACTCGTTATCCTTCTGGAGCCTCGAACATGTAGCTTCTAGTCATTCAAGCTGTTGACTGATCTCTGTGGTGCCAGACTCAAGATTACCGATGCAAAGATCATCTTACTTGCATAAAATTCATGAGTGAATCCATAAACGGTTAGACCAAAAGATATTCTGCATGCACAAAGCCAAAACACATATTGATTCATGCATTTCAATACAGTAGCAAACACTAGGGTGTTAAAGTTTTTGTCATGTATGAAAAAGCAAGTTTACTTACAATCAATAGACAATACAATGCTACATTGACTCAGCACTCAGAGGATCCATGTGCAGCATTTATTTATCGAAGTCAGACAGGCAGGGGTCAATAACAGCATACGGTAGTAATACAGACAAACTAAAAACGTAAACGGGCAAGGTATCAGGGCAGACAGCAGACAATAAGGATAATCCAATAGCAAAGCGCAGATCAAGAGGCAGGTGGCAAACACTCAGGAGCGGAGAACAAAAATACAGATTAAAACCCCAACAGAATGAATGAATTAAGTAATTAATTAAAAAAAACCTGCTCAGAAACGATTACTATAGCAATAGAAGGCTTTGCAAAGTCCATATAACTGAGGTGAGTATATATAGAGTCCTTAATTGCAGATGAGCTGCAGCTGATGGAAATGTTGTCCCAAATGGAAAATATGTAGTCTTAAATACACGACAAGCTCCCGCTGGTGGCAGCCAAGGGGAGTCAATGTGACAGGATTTGTGATGGCTTTACAAATAGTAAATGATGATTTATAAGAAATTTTGACATATAAAACAAGACTATAAGCAATAGGTCTCAGCATTTTCAGAAAATTTCTATATCCAAAAAAGGAAAAATGCAGATATGTATAAATAATATAATATAATTATGTATTGTTAAAATATAATTTTGTATAAATTATGTAAAATTAATTTTTAATATTAAAAAACCCTTATAGAACAGTTTAATAACAATTCCCAAATCAGTGGCTATTGCTTTTTTTATATATAGGGTATGACTGGACTAGCGGGTCACAAAGGCGAGGTGAGCCATACAGTATACAGTCAGAGTCCAGAAAAAAAATTGATTTTTGTAATGCTTTAATGATGTTTGATTCAATTATTCAGTTCAAAATGTATTTTGGATCACCAACAAGTTGCCTGTGATTGTACCACATAGATAATGCATAGATGTACTTTATATATCAATATTGCATATTCTGCATTTGTTGTTTCTGCAGGCCATAGAGCTGTCTGAACAACATTTAACAGATCTGCAGAGGTAATGTAAATTCTCAGTTTAATAGTCCACAAAAGTAATCTTGGCTGGAATAAAATACCAATTAAATGTATTTATATCCTTAAAATAGTAACTTTCATTTGATTTCAGATGGCATTTACCTGTCAGATATATAGTGGAGATCAAAATTAGATAATGTAGATAATGTAATCTTCATTGTTTAAATTTGAAGAATTCTAGTTGTGGCTTAACTAAAAACTCCTTATTTTAGGGTAAACAGAGTGATCAAAATTAGATAATAGATAACTCTTGGCTATAAAGCAGAGACCAACCAAACAGGAAGTTGCGATGTATTGTATTGCCCTTCCCTGTGTCTAAAGTGTGGTTGTTCCTTGTGTTTTTGGTATATAAGGCCAACTACTGTCTTTGCAGGCAAAAGATGAAATTTTTCCAAAGAAAAATTAAAAGTCATGGACATAATACTTGCCTTGTCTGTGTGTTTATTACATTTTTGTTTAAATATACTATTGCGCTGTGCCAATGGATCTGATCTGTCTCGCTAAGCTTGATTAGTTGTAAATGCTCCTTCTGCAACAGGTTGCCCTGGTAAAAACGGGCAAGACAACTGATCTGATCTGCTGCAACTGGCTTCCTGTATTACCTCCACTTATAAAGCTGTGATCTAATCCTGTTTACATTAAATAAACATACTCCTGAACAGGTATAAGCTTTCCGACCCATTGCATTACTTGTACTGAACATTCTGTTCATTACACATGTTTATACCAATGTGCCTTAAAATTGGTATAAACAGAAATGTACACAGAAAATGTTGATACACATTAATAACATAAAATCCTGTTGACTTGATATACACATGCCTAATACAAATGTTGTACCAAATATGAAATATTATACGAAACCAGTGTACAGAATGAAATTCTTTCTGTTCTTAGGTGATTTTGGAGAAAGCGTGAGAAATGGAAAACAAGGACGATCAGAAATGGGTAATCCAGGTCTCTCTGGACCACCAGTTTAAGACATTCAGAACTACTGTTTACTAACATTTATTTATACATAACAAATTTTTATTTTTTAAATGCAGAATATCCTGAAGTCCACTTATTATGCACTGTTTAGATTGTTAGATTATTGGTTTGCTGTCTTCATTTACAACCTCATTACAAAGCCTGTGTGAAATTGTGTCAAAACAGAAATTGAGAATGTCAAATTGAAATGTACCCATGTATGGAAAATGTTGCCATATTTTACATTTATTCTTGCCATAGAAATGAGAGTACCATGGTTAGAGACCTTTTAGGAATGTGATTTTAACCAGGCATATGTCTTCCATCCACGTGCTACAGCGCACTGATGCATAGAGATCCTTATTTACACATCTTTGAGTAACATCTTTGAGTTCTTGGTTTTTGCGGTACTATTACCCTCACCTTTTCTGAATTTGCATTCCTTTTTCACATGCCTTCAATTTACACAATAAAAATGCTACCTTTTCTTAACAATAATGGTCATGAAAACAATCGCATTAATATCGCAGTGCCAGTCCTAGATGTCGCTATTACACTGCTACAAACTCAGTACATTCTGTGATTAGAACTGCGCTCAACCGGAATAATTTCCAGCGTTTCACCTTAAGATGTTAACATGAGTCTGTAGGCCTTACGTATATTTATAAAGGTGTATATGAAAAAGGAATAAAGCAAAAGATAAATCCCAAGTGTGTCTCATTTTACGGTAAGGTTGCGTGGCCCCGGTCAATGATGTTTTTTATACGGCCGCTAGAGGTTCACGCAAACCCTCTGGAGTGTGGGACGGACTTCTACTTTTAACACATACAGGGATGTATACTACTGGAGGTGCATGCACAACCTAATGCAGCTTATGCACTGCTCTCAGAGGCTGATCACCTGTATTTTCCTAGTCTTGATGCGAGTGGTGTTGTTTTCAAGTGAAGAGGAAACGTTTTTGCTTCTTTTTACCTGATCTGAACTTATTGCTGTTGTTGTTTCTATAAAGCATAGCTTCAGTGAAACTAACTATGTTGCTTGACAATGGCACATCAGATCTCGGATAGTAAAAGCAAGCAGGAATTTACCTGAGGCACCATTTTATAAAAAAGTCTAAAAGAAGTTTGAACGAAGTAAAGGCTTGTTTAATAAGTCAAGGAGTCAAAACTACAAAACGGAGCGAAGTTTAAAGAAACGAAACAACAAGATTTTAATGGTGTGCCATGGAGGGCACCATTGTCAGCCCGGCTCACGGTTGTTAAACGCATAAACCTGAGAGGTAAAGATGAGAGCGTCAATATTTGGACTTGTGTGTAGCTGTCTGAGTTTCCTTCACAGCGTTCTGTGCGGTTTGGAAAACAACCATGTGCATTCGAGCTTTATTTACCGGCGCCTGCGTAACTACGAGCGGCGAGAGATCCAGAGAGAGATCCTCTCAATTCTGGGCTTGCCCCACCGTCCCCGGCCGTTCTCCCCGGGTGAACAAACGTCGTCGGCACCGCTTTTTATGCTGGATCTGTACAATGCAATGTCGACAGACGAAGAACACCCGAGACTCGTAACGGCGCTCACTGGGGAACTACACAAAAGCACCTCTGGAGCCTCAAATGTTTACTCGCGTTCACGGCAGCAATCGTTCAGCGCATCGCCTGTGACCAGACAGAGTCTTCCTCCGGCTGCGGCTCAAGACACCAACTTTCTGAACGACGCGGATATGGTGATGAGTTTTGTAAACCTAGGTAGGTGTTTTTGGTTTGATTATGGGGGCGATCAAGCTGCATCACAAAATGTACTTTCTGCGCGTATCTCTTATAATTTAATATTAACCATCAACTTAAATTTAATTGCTATTTGTGTACAAATCACAACATTCATTTCGAACTTTTCGTAAAATAAAGAGGTTGGAAGAGGTGTAATGTGGACGTGGTTTAAACCCCCCATACCCCTGCTCTGGTTAAAAAAGTTTCTGTCTCAAAGTTAAATTGTACTGCAGTCTCTGCAGTGATACATTTAAAAATGTTTGATTTGTCGGAATATTTAGCATGAAGTTTATATACATACATTTTTATACAAGTTTTAATCATACATGATTAAAAGCTTTCAATATTTTTTTGTTCAACAAAAACGTAAAACCACAAAATTACAAAATGCATACGGGTTGAAGACCTTATTTAGATAAGGTGTATTGTGATTTTAAATGTGATATTAGTTGTTTGATAGTGCATTTTAAAAATGCAATTTGCATAGTTTTAAACATATCAGTATGGCATTTTCCACACTTGACTTCATCATGGTATTATCTTTAAGTGGTTCTACTTTTCTTATGATAATGATTGTTTAACACTTTAACTGTTATAAATGTGGTAATACCAACAAGGACAACCCTAAGAACAACTTCAGTAACCGCCTCACCAGTTAGAATAAACTTTAAGTGACTGCCTGACCTAAAAATAACTTGCCCTAATTACGTCATGTTGTTAATCAGAGGAAAGTACTTAAAGAGCTGCTTCTGTTTTTATCTATATCTATGTTAGACGCTGGTACAGCCACTTCTGCTTGCTCTTCTATTAAAGAACATGCCATTAGGAAGGACATTGTTGTGAATCACAGAAAACAAATTATTTACATATGCCACATATACATCAATGTGGCATATAAAACAATAAACCAAAATGACAACCAAAACGAAGAAACTATAAATCTACAAAAGTAAATAAACATCACCATCTCATCATTACCTTGCCCGTCTTATAAATGAGGGTATGTAGCCTCTGCAGTTATTTAAGTGGAGAATAAGTGCTTAGTTACTCAAATAGAGCCTGTGCAGCCTTTAATAAAATGTTAACAACTTTAAATAAAATGTGTTAATGATATAGTTCATAGGTTTATGCTGTTTAAAAGTTCAAAGTGTGCAGTTGAATAGATGATCAGAAACATCCATAGGGATGAAAAAATCCCAAATCAAAACTTCCTAATATCTCAATTATCTTGTTTAGAGTTGTGGAAGAGATAATGTCTCAAATATATATATGAGATAGTGTCTCATAATGTCTCAAACTGTGCTCACATTTTCCAAGATAACAAAGCCTGCAATCATAAGCCAGGAAAACCAGGATCACTGTAGCTCAGTCACAATGTACACCAGGTTCTGTATTTTACTACAGCCCTTCTCACCCAATACTCGGTTTGAACAGACACCAAACTCTTGGAAGAGGCCTAGTTATCTCAGACTATTTCCATTTGAGAATTATGCAGAATTGTTTTGTTTGCCTTACTTAGAGCCTTGAAACAATCCTGTCTAGGAGCTCTGCAGACAGTTCCTTTAACCTCATGGCTTGGTTTTTGCTCTGACAGGCATTGTCAACTGTGAGACCTTGGATAGTGAGAAATGGAAAGTGTGTGCCTTTCCAAATCATGTCCAGGTAATTTAATTTACCACAGGTGGACTTCGGTCAAGGAACTGAGCAACTGAGTTAAATTTCTATTAAGTATTGTTGCAATGGTTCTGAATACTTGTGCCAATATGATATTTCAGTATTTCATTGTTTATACATATGCAAAAATGTCAAAAATTCAGTTTTTACTTTGTCATTATTTGTTACTGTATGATAAGTATAGATTAATAAAAAAAGAATTGTAGTATCTGCAACAAAGTAAAGGGGGTCTGAATACTTTTTGAATGCATTGAAGCCATTGAAATGGAATCTGGTCAGCTGGCAGAGCTGCGGCCTGCTCTCTGACCTCTTTGTGTTAAGTAACTACAGACTTTCACAGTAGATATACTATCAGAGAATTCCAGCTGCATTATTTCACCAGCACCACAAAGCAAAACACACTTTTGTACATACACACGCACAGTGTGTTTCATGTTCAAAGACAAGCATTGTGCACTTATTGTGAATAGCACACTAATTTAGCACACCATGTTTTAGCATTCTTTCACCTAAATCTTTAATTATGCTCTTTCGAAATGAGAAAAAACAGGAAATGGCTTGTTCAGAGCATCTACCTATACTCAGACGGCCAATTTAATAGGCTGGATAATACTTTTGTTAGTTGTGTGTAACTGAGGCAAGGCAGGAGCACTGGAGTTTATTGACTCCCGACACCAGCTCGGTGACAAACCTCGGCTCTGTCGCACACTCGTCTGATGGCTCGTCGGTCGCCAGGTGCTCATACTCCGATGTGCTCTCGGGCAGTGGCTCTGCACTCTTGGATGGTCTAGGGCTGGGCACTGGGTCAGGAGTGGGGGCTGTCTTCCCTCTTGGCAACCACAATGGTCATAGGCAAGCCATCCAGACAACCGTGCCCTGGTGGCACCGCTCAGAAATGTATAAAACAAAGTAATGTATAATACAGTAATGTATAATACAAATGTATAATCAGTAGTGTATAATACAAAGTCCTAAAGAAAGTTAATGCAGCCAGTGCCAAAAAGTCTCTGGTGTGGTCCTCGAGGGAGCGCTCCCCCTGCCACAGCAGGAGGATACGATAGGTAAGGTTTTTGAAGTTTGCAATGAAAGTCATGATCACAAAGAAAAAAAACAGAGAAGAACACAAGAAAGAAACAGAATTGTACATTTTCATATGCGCTGTTTACTTAGTTGGTCGGTGATTGTATTGTTATGTTGTGTGTTTCCTGTCTGACTCTTCATGCCTATTTATTGTGAAAACCTTAGATTAAATTGTTTATGTTTGGAAGTTACGTTCAAGCCTCATCTTTAGAACCAACTTTTGTGACATTGTGTTGAATGATTTAATTAGACATGAAATTTTGAATATTTGATGAATGAGTCTTTGAATTAAACAAAACATTTAGCAATGTGCAGTAATGTTTGGCATCTGACAGTGAAAGTCTAATACTGCTAAATCTGATGCTTGCCATACAAATTTCATACAATGTGTGTTTTGATGTAGTTGAGCAGGATAAGGATTTATCCCATCACAGACGACATTACAGGGAGTTTCTTTTCGACCTGACCCAGATTCCTGAGGGTGAAGCTGTGACTGCTGCTGAATTCAGGATTTATAAAGACCAAAGTCACATCAGATATGGAAACATTACACTCAAGGTCACCATATCTCAAGTCACCAAAGAATATCCAAACAGGTGAGCTGCTAAATGTGCGTAAATTAAAGTGCTGTGCATTTAAAATTATTGATTCTTTTTACCCCCAAACATCTTATGTTGGACTCATTATTGATTACATTCACCATTAATTTCCTGACAGTTCTGTTTGCCTTGTGCAACTAACATTGCATTACTTGCAACCATGGGAAAGCAGGTGACAAATGAAAATAAAAATAGGCATTTTTGTACATTTTTTATTCTGTTATGGCAGCACTGATAAATCTAATCATAGTAATATGACGAGAACAAGCAAAGATATATCCAGCAGTGCGGTGTGGCTGAGCACACTTTTTCTTTAAAGCTTTTGAAGAATTTTGAAGAATGATTTGGGTATCGGGACAACTGTACTGAACTGATAAGTGCATCACAGAGAGTGCATACAAATAAACACAAATAAACAAGCATAGTTAGATAGTTTTGGACTGGGAACTTAATGTTTAAAAAGCATCCCATTAATAGACAGCCACATCAAGAGCCAAATTGAACTTTTATAGAATTGAGGCATTATACACATTTTCTACAGACTGCAGATACACAGTGAACAATAGTCAAATAAGATCACACTGATGTTGCACTTCAAAGTTTCAGCGCCGGTGGACCTTTAAGACTTGAAAACACCATGCCTGGTATGTAAAACACTTTAGGCAGGCAATCAAGTGGACATATAAGGAGAGCCAAATAAAATGACATCTGACATCCTGTTTACTTGGTTTGGAGCCTGTTTTCCTCTGTAGGGTTTAAACGACAGGCTTTTTTTAGAATGCAGAGAATGGCACAAGACTTGGATTCATCTTCTAACTTCTGAAACATAAAAACAATATGTTTAAATGCAAAAATAATATTACTATAACATATTTCATAGCTAGTTCTAAGCTTTGTAACATGATTCATGAACACATGTAAACTTTGCTTCCCTAACCAATATTTGCATTTGTGTTTACCAGTTGTGGATGAAGTACACAAACCAAGTGTCAGGGCTAGGTTAGAACCCGGGCCTCTGGTGTCAGAAGCGTATGCTCTAACACCCAAGCTACAGAGGCGAGATATGAAAACCCACTGCAAAACACAAGACGTGATGACAGCAGAACTTTATTATAGCAAAAGGTTTTGCCACAAAAAACAAAGTAACAAATAAAAACTCTCAAAAAACAGGTAACAAAACCACAGGGTGAAAACCCAGAAAAGATAACAAGAAATAAAACTGGTCACAGAACTCACTGACTTGAGAAAATCGAAACAGGAGGCTACGTAAACCAATACCAAAGCGCAATACCAATATCAAAGGATCAGCGCTGCTTAAATACTTAATGTAACCAGGCACACAGGTGACGCCACTAACATAAATGACACTAATTAGCTGGGACAAAAGGAAAGACATAAACAAACAGTGGCCACTAGTAGAAAAAGTAAGAAATAGCAGGCAGAATGTGACAGGACCCTCCCCTCTAGGAACGGCTCCTGACGTTCCCACCAGAACGACCGGACCTCCGAGCCTGGAACTCCTGAATTTACTTTGGGTCCAGGATGTCCTTGGCAGGAACCTAGGAGTGCTCCTCAGGACCATACCCCTCCCAGTCCACCAGGTACTGCTTGGATCTATGGACCCTGCGGACGTCCAAGGTACAGTGGACTGTGTAGGCGGGTTGGCCACCAATAACCCGAGGAGGAGGGGGAGGTCTACCTGTCACAGAAAAAGGAGAACAGAGAACAGGTTTAAGTAATGAAACATGGAAGGTAGGATTAATTTTAAGGGATCTTGGAATGAGTAACCTATAGGTGACTGGGTTTACTCTCCTGGTCACCTTGAACGGACGAATGTATTTCTGGGACAGCTTGCGGGACTCCACTCGCAGGGGGAAATCTCGAGTGGACAGCCATACCCTTTGTCCTACCCGGAATGAAGGAGCTGGTCTTCGCCTACTGTTAGCCTGATGTTGGTACTGGCAGTAAGATCTCATGAGGCTAGCTCTTGCCCTGCTCCAAACCCGCCTACAACGTTGCATGTACTGCTGGACCGATGGGACTGCGACTTCTGCTTCTTGTTCAGGGAATAAAGGAGGGGGGGAACCCAAACTGGCACTCGAAAGGTGACATGCCGGTGGACGAGGAGCGTAGGGTATTATGGGCATACTCTGCCCACACAATGTACTCAGTCCAGGTTAAAGGGTTGGTGGCTGCCATGCACCTGAGGGTGGACTCCAGGTCTTGGTTAACACGCTCAGTCTGCCCATTAGACTGAGGGTGGTGACCCGAGGAAAGGCTTGCAGTAGCCCCCAGAGACCGGCAAAAGGCTTGCCACAGGCGTGAGGAGAACTGGGGTCCTCGGTCAGACACAATGTCCTGAGGAAGGCCAAATACTCGGACGACATGATTTTATAACTAATTCGGCAGTTGGCCGTGGGTAGCTTGGGCAGGGGGATGAAATGGGCTGCCTTGGAGAACCTGTCCACCACTACCAGGATTACCGTATGGCCCTTTGAGGGGGGAAGACCAGTGATGAAGTCCAGGGCAATGTGAGACCAAGGCCTATGGGGAATACTCAGAGGGTGTAGCAGACCCTGCGGTGGCAGGTGAGAAGTTTTGCCCCAGCTACACTCAGCACATGCCTGGACAAAGCGGGTAATATCCTCCTTGATGATGGGCCACCAGAACCTCCTTTGGAGGAATTCAAGAGTTCGGTTGACCCCTGGGTGGCATGTCACCCGGGAGGAATGCCCCCACTGGAGAACTTTAGCTCGGACTGCCCCCCGGGATCAGGCTCACGGACCTGGGCTTGTTTAATGGTGGCCTCCAGACCCCAGCGAACCGGAGCCACTATCTGAGAGCTGGGGATAATGGGGCTAGGGCTCTCCTCAGACGAGGGTTTTGCAAAGACCCGGGACAGGGCATCAGGCTTGAGATTCTCTGAGCCTGGGGGGTAAGTGATAGTGAAATTGAAACGGTTAAAAAACAAAGCCCATCGGGCCTGGCGGGGACTTAGTCTTTTGGCTTGGCGGATGTATTCAAGGTTGCGGTGGTCTGTGAGGACTACAAACGGATGCTCTGCTCCCTCCAACCAGTGTCTCCATTCCTCCAGTGCCATCTTAACAGCGAGCAGCTCCCTGTCCCCCACGTGATAATTTCTTTCAGCTGGAGTGAGACGATGGGACATAAAGGCACAGGGATGTAGCTTGTTGTCTTCTCCCCTCTGAGAGAGCACGGCTCCCACTCCTACCTCAGAAGCATCCACCTCCACTGTGAAGGGTTTCTCAGGCTGTGAGAGGATCAAAATGGGAGCTGTAGAAAAGGCTCTCTTAAGTTTCTGAAAGGCCTGCTCAGCCTCAGGACTCCAAGCAAACTTTGTTAGGGAACTCTTGGTGAGAGCCGTCAATGGAGCAGCCACAACCCCAAAGTTTCGGACAAACATCTGATAAAAATTGACAAATCCCAAGAATCTCTGCACCTCTTTAACAGATGAAGGGGATGGCCAGGCAGCGACAGCTTGCACCTTTTGAGGATCCATCCAGATTTGGCAGGAGAGATAACAAACCCCAGGAACTGTACCTCTGTGGCATGAAATTCACATTTCTCGGGTTTGACATAAAGATTGTTGTCCAAAACCGCCTGAGTACAGAGTTGACATGCTGAACATGTTTTTGGAGGGAACTTGAGAAGATAAGATTGTTGTCTAGGTAGACGAAAACAAATAGGTTCAGCATGTCTCGCAACACGTCATTAATGAGGACCTGGAAAACAGTGGGGGCGTTGATGAGTCCAAAGGGCATAACCAAGTACTCGTAGTGCCCTGTCGGGGTGTTAAAGGCTGTCTTCCATTCATCCCCAGGCCTGATATGCACCAGGTGGTAGGCATTGCGTAAATCCAGCTTGGTAAAAATTGTGGCCTCCTGCAGCAGCTCAAAAGCAGTAGCCATGAGAGGTAGGGGATAGTGGTTGCGGACAGTGATTTCATTTAGGCCTCTATAGTCGATGCACGGCCGCAGACCCCCTCCCTTCTTACCCACGAAAAAGAAACCAGCTCCAGCAGGCGATGTGGAGGGACGGATGATGCCAGCAGCCAAGGACTAATTAATGTAGGTGTTCATAGCCTCCCGTTCAGGAGGAGACAGGGACATAATACGACCCCGGGGAGAAGTAGTGCCAGGAAGCAGTTCGATAGAGCAGTTATAAGGGCGGTGGGGGGGAAGTGAAGTGGCCTTGGTTTTGCTAAAAACTGCTCTGAGGTGGTGGTATTCAGGGGGAACTCGGGAAAGATCAAGGGGCTCGAGATACTCGGGGCAATGGGCTCGGGAGAGGCAGGAGGACTGGCAAGGGAGACCCCAGCTCCAGACTAGGCCAGCAACCCAGTCTAGTTGGGGGTTGTGCTGCAGCAACCAGGTGTACCCCAGTATCAGGGGAAACTCAGGTGAGGAAATGATATGAAAACATATGTTTTCGTGGTGATGGAGGATAGTAAGCTCTAAATTGGAAGTAATGTGGGTAACCTTGCCTGGCTAGGGGGCGACAATCAAGAGCAGTGACAGAGAGGGGGGGTAACTAGGGCGTTGGTAGGAACCTGGAGGGACTTGGCTAGGTCAGAATCCATAAAGTTACCGGCAGCACCGTAGTCTACAAGGGCCTGGAGCTTGTGAGAGTGTGATAGCAACGGGAAGCAACTGATAGCAACGGGAAGGGACAGACCAGCGTTTGAAGGGGTAATAGAATGGGTGCCCCCCACTAGAGACCCTCCCTTCCTAGTGGGGGCTGGCCTTTTCCCGGGAGTTCAGGACAGGAGGAACGAAAGTGCCCAGATTGGCCACAGTAGAGACAGCATCGTTCCCTCATTCTCCGTTCACGCTCGCTAGGGGAGAGGCGGGCACGACCCAACTGCATGGGTTCTGGGGTTCCCCGGGACTGCAAAGTGAACCGGCATGTGACCAGTTGCCAAAGACTGGTGGGCCTGTTCTCTCTCCCTAAGGCGGTTATCCAGCCGAATGGACATCTCAATGAGGGGAGATCTCGGGCAGGTTCTCGAGTGGCCATCTCATCTTTAAGGCTATCCGATATGCCATTAAGGAAACAGTCCATTAATGCCTCTTCGTTCCACCCACTAGTGGCAGCCAGGGTATGGAACTGAATGGCGTACTCAGCCGCTGAGTTGCGGCAAACGAGGTTCAGCCAGGAGTTAGGGCATTCTGGGTGTATAATCGTAACATGTTGGGCCATAGACATTTGCACAGAAAGCTGACGTCGGCTCATGGCGTCGAACTGTATTCAGGAATTCGTCTTGCGTTTCTGGGTTCATTGTGGCTTTGGTATTCTGTCAGGGCTGGGTTAGAACCCAGGTCTCTGGTGTCAGAAGCGTATGCTCTAACACCCAAGCCACAGAGGCAAGATATGAAAACCCACTGCGAAACACAAGACGTGATGACAACAGAACTTTATTATAGCAAAAGGTTTTCCCACAAAAAACAAAGTAACAAATAAAAACTCTCAAAAAACAGGTAACAAAACCACAGGGTGAAAACCCAGAAAAGATAACAAGAAATAAAACTGGTCACAGAACTTACTGACTTGAGAAAATCGAAACAGGAGGCTACGTAAACCAATACCAAAGCGCAATACCAATATCAAAGGATCAGCGCTGCTTAAATACTTAACGTAACCAGTCACAAACGTGACGCCACTAACATAAATGACACTAATTAGCTGGGACAAAAGGAAAGACATAAACAAAAAATAAGAAATAGCAGGCAGAATGTGACACCAAGTACTTGAGTTAAAGTAGAGTACACTAGGTTAAATATTACTCCAGTAAACGTGCTCCCTTTACACTTTCACTTGATTAAAAGTACAAAACTTTTTGCCTTCAAATGTATCCAAAGAACTAGTATCCAAAAGTACTATGATTTATCATGGCTATAATATCTTATACTTTTTGTCACAAGACTCTTAATCTACAAAATGTGAAAAGAGTGTTACTCTTAGCACGCCAATCTATTTAATAAAATCGTATTAATTAGTCAGACACTTGTCTCTTAAAATTATTATGAGCTCAAAACAGTTTGAAGAGGGGTTAAATGAAATAACAAGATTTCAGAGTGGGCAGTTTTAATTAAAAGTTTATTTATAACAGTTGCAAGTTTAAGTTTAATAAAAACTTGTATTAAACAAAGGTTCACTTGAGTTTGAATTTACAGTTGTAGCGTGTCAGCCGGTTTAGAAAGCGTTATTTAAAACACTATCTTTCGCTGAAACGAGGGAATTTGAGCTCTAGCTCAAAGGGAATAATAAGTATAATTAACTGTAATCAATTATACGAATTACGTAGTATATACATGCATAGATGTTGAACTAATAATAACAATTAATTAATGTGTTCGTCCAGCGAAACATTCATAATTGTACCTTAATGTTATTTCCTATGGCCTTTAGAAAATAAACTCCTTACTGATATACATGCTACTTCAGAGCATGTAACAAGATCGGCAAGTTTAAGTGACGTTAGTCTATGAGCAGTTAAACACAGAATCGCAAGTATATAAAAAAACATTTATTAACTACACTACACAAACAAACTAAAGATAAGCGAAAAATACATTTAACAAACACAAAGAGATAGAGAAAGTAGGAAAGATAGAAAAGAGAACAGAATGGCAATCTACAATCAACTTAACACATCTGCACAGACCATCGACTATTGCTTGAATCACCTTAGTTAAAAATTGGTTAAATATGAAAGTCATCTCCCTGGCGAGATAACTTACTCCTTGGCTTACTCCTTGGGCAAAGAAGATCTGGATAACAGCCGTTCTTAATCTGTGGGGTGCCCCACCCCCGGCCTTTGGTTATCCAATCTTAAGGCGTGCGGGTTGAGGAGGAACGATTCCTTTGTTTCAACCCGACACCTAATTTGCATGATGAATGGGGCTTGGAGAGTTTGAGTAATTAATGTGCAGGTTATTGTTCAAAGATGTAGATGCCAGCTAGGATATTGTGGCATACACAAATGAACAGGAAAGTTGGAGACCATCATTTTAAGACTAAACATGATGGGGTTAAACATACATACACCATAATTATTTTATGATTGCATGATTTAAGCAAAGAAGGTAAAATGAAACATGAACATGAAAAGTACATGAAAAGGTACATGCAACATAAGAATATACATATATACATTTAGGGCAGCTTATTTATTGATATGACTCGATATGAGGGTCTTCAATGGGGGCTTTGTCAAACATTTTGCTCTCCTGCAAATATTCCCTACCCAAAGATCTCAGGATTCCCTATTCTGCAGTTAGAGTGAGCCTGCACCAGTTGCTGATGCTTGTTTAAACACCTTTACACCGAAAATGTTTGTATGCTACGGTAATACGCGTCCCTGCAGAAACCAAATAAGCGGAACTAAACTCACATGAATGAACTAACATTTCGTTGAACATAACAGGTTTGTAAAATTATTGTCCGGCCACCCCAGACAATAGTTGTTGTTAATTGTTAGTTGCAACTAATGCTGAACTTTATTAACGCTAAGGAAAAAACACCCAACGGCAACCAGAGATACTCACTGTTCAAGTTCAGGTTCAATTTATTTATAGAGCGCTTTTCACAGTGGTACATTGTCACAAAGCAGCTGTACAAATATAAAACAAAATATCAACGGATATTTAAAGTATGTTAACAAACTTGAAATGAAACAGATCTAAATAATAAAAAGACAGACATAATTAATAAACACATACAGTCACACACAGACAGATATAATAAAAAGTACAGATATACAAACAGATATGTATGGATATGTACAGAAGAACAGAAAATGAGTGGGATGACTAACCTAGTGTCAGCAGACTCCCGTTAAGCAAGCCAACAGGGCGACAGTGGCAAGGAAACAAAACTCCAGAGAATGGAAAATGGAGAAAAAAACCTTTTGAGAAACCAGGCTAGTCAGGGAGGGCCAGTTCTCCTCTGGCAAGTTAAAGCTGTCTGTAACCAAGACTATGATTGGTTAAATATGAAGCTAAATGAAAAGTGGAAAGAGACCAACTGGTGATTATGTAAATATTTTAAATAGGAGAAAAGAACATGGTAGGTGATAAGTACTATAGGTTGCTGATAGCAGCTCTAACAATCTATCTGCTGTTACAATACTAGTAATTAACTGATTATATAAGATTGTTGTTTGATGGTTTGAAAAGATCATGGATACTGACAGAGATAACAGAAATCTTGAAATTATGTTGAAGTGTATGACCATCACTGGAGTAGGCCATAGAGTGAATCCTCTGGGAACGCCTGATGACAGAGACCACCTCCAAGAGGAACTGGAGACCAGACTGGCCCGCCGATGAGTGATCCGTAATGAGGCAGGTTCATCTAACACTCCCCCGGGAGGAAACCCCCAAAACAGAGAACAATTAGCGTGCAGCTGTTCATGACATTGTATACATAAATCAACTTGTCAATAGATAACAATTGTCAATTGGACTATGAAAATGCATGACTAAAGAGATGGGTTTTTAGTCTAGATTTAAACTGCAAGAGTGTGTCTGAACCCCAAATAGTATCTGGGAGATCGTTCCAGAGTTTGGGGGCCAAATGAGAGAAAGCTCTGCCACCTTTAGTTGACTTATTAACTCTAGGCACAACCAGCAGACCAGCGTTTTGAGAGCGTAGAGCATGTATCAGTTTATAATGAGATAGAAGGTCTGTGATATATTTGGGGGCTAGCACATTTAGTGTTTTATAGGTTAGCAGTAAAATCTTGTAAGTAATATGGTAATTGACAGGCAACCAGTGGAGGGATGAAAGAATTGGTGTAATATGATTATCTTTTCTAGACCTAGTAAGGACTCTAGCTGCAGCATTTTGAACTGACTGTAGCCAGTTTATGAGAGAGTCTGAACAACCAAGAGTGAATTCCAATAATCCAGTCTAGAGGTCATAAATGCATGAACAAGCTTTTCCGCATCAGCCCTAGAAAGGAAGCCGTATATTAGCAATGTTCCTTAAGTGAAAGAAAAATGTTGTTTCTCAGTAAAAAAGCAGACAGTTGAGAAAATACAACCCGTTCTAGGATCTTTGACATAAAAGGGATATTTGAGATTGGTCTATAATTCGCAAGTTCTTTTAAGTCCAGCTCAGGTTTCTTTAAAATCGGCTTTATGACTGCTAGCTTAAAGGGAATGGGACATGACCTAGGCAAAGAGAGGAGTTAATGATGTTTAAGAGATACTCCTGAATTTCTGGTAATAGCTCTAACAGTGGGGTGGTTGGTATAGGGCCTATGAGACACATAGTTGGTTTGGATGACCTGATAAGTTTATTGAGAGCATCCTGGCTTATAGGTATAAAACAGTCAAACTGCTCCTGGGGGGAAGCATTAACCAACAATGAATTATCCAAAACAACACAGGCTGCATGGATACAATCATGTATATTTTCAATTTTTTCTTTAAAAAAAAGATCATAAAATCGTTGCTCCCCAAGTTTGCAGGTGCATTATCCTCTGGAAGCCTTTGCTTGCTCGTTAGTCTGGCTACTGTTGTAAATAAAAATGCTTTTATGTCTCTCAATTTCTGAGCTAACATGTGCAGCCCTTGCTGATTTTAGGGACTTTTTATAACGATTCATACTGTCCTTCCATGCTAAACGAAACACCTCTAAGTTCATTTTTCTCCATTTTCGCTCTAGGTTACGAGTTTCTCTCTTTAAGGTAAGAGTCTCGGTGTTATACCGCGGAGCTATCCTTCTATCTTTGACTTTTTTGATTTTAAGTGGTGTGACAGCATCAAGAGTACTGGTAAAACTGTGATTTAGACTTGTTTTTAGAGTTTCTAACTCTATAGCAGTTTTGGGTGGATTTAGTAGATTAGATAGGTCGGGCAACAGACTAATAAAGCTGTTTTTAGTGTAAGGCATTATGTTTCTGCCCTTACGAAAACGTGGGGCATTATGGTCGATGTCACCAGAGTCGATTATCCACGAAATTAGATGGTGGTCAGTAATTTCAACACACTGCAGTGTGATTTCAATATTTACGGTGTCAAGACCATAAGACAGAATAAGATTAAGAGTATGGTTAAAACTATGGGTGGGTAAATTAACGTTTTGTTTAACGCCAAAAGAATTAAGAAGGCCCATGAATGCTGTTCCTGAAGCATCATTGACAACATCTGCATGAATATTGAAGTCTCCCACAATTAGGGCTTTGTCAACAGACACCAACAGATCAGTTACAAAATCAGCAAATTCCCTTAAAAACTCAGAGCAGGAGCCAGAGGGTCTATACACAGTTACCAACGCAAACGAGAGCGAGGATTGTTTCCTTCGTATCTAGTAGGGTAACTTTAAAGGGGACCTAGAGTCAAAATCAAAATTTTTCTAGTCTTCACGGAAAATGGCAGTATATCCGCCTAAAAGAACATAGGAAAAGTTCCAGACATTTTGAACCTCTCTAAAGTACATAAATTTATGTTTTTAAAATGAGTGCCTGAAAACGACTCAGGCTGGAAACCTCGGGAATCTTACGTCAGTTTCCTCTCACTCACCCCCTCCTCACGAAAATGAAACGTCACAGAAAACATAATTTGCATAGACCCGCCCCCCCAAACGGCCCCGCCCCCGCTAATGTTACTGCTGCAGTGCCGTTGTGAAGTTCATGACAAAATGGCGGCTCGTGTTCATAGCTGAGCTGCTCTTCCCAGCTGTACAAGCGATGATCAAATCTTTTATCGCCTCCCCGACAAAAAAAAACAGCTGTGATGCGCGGCTACGGTTTATTTTAACCGGATCCACAACATTTAGCCGCGGATTATGACTTTGCGCCGTTTATTTGAAATCGGACAGTTTTACAAACCTGCCGCGTCTCTCAGCGTCTGATGCTCCACATCAAGATCAACAATCATCACAAGCTGTAAGTATCACATTGTTACATTAGATTGTGTTTTAATGGTTAAAATGAACATATTTGTTTTGATGTGTGTACGGCTAGCGTTACAATGTAAACAAACGTTAGCAGCTCCATAGATTAGCGCTTAGCACAGATAACAATATAAAACACGAGTAACTTCTCAGATTTATTTCAGTGTTGATGCATCCCGCTTTATTCCCCAGGATACAAGAGAGGATGTCGGACGGATCTTCAGGAAACCCAGTCTAGAGGAACAACACTTCTGGACCACAGCACAGAAACAGAGTTTATTCAGTGTCCCACTGTTCTACATGAAAATAGCTTGTGATTGTAATCGAGTTTAATGTTAAGAAGTTTATATTATTTATATTATGTTTATATTATTTGTTTATATTATTAGGATTATTTTATATTATTTATGTGTTTAATACTTCAAGATAATCTTCACTGTTATCCTGTTTGTCAATCAATTAAATAGTTTTGTACACTCAGTTTTGTATTCATATTTATTCAATATACATTCAGAGCAGCTTCACTTCCATTTAGTTTAACACCAGTCAAGACACGGCCAGCAAAAAGCCTTCATCTTGAATTTGAAGAGGACTTTGAATATGTTTAGATGAAGATGAAAATCTGCATTGCCTGCAAGACACTGGGAGAAAGGAGAATGGCATTTAGTACATTTTAATACATTTGTTCTGGGTATGATTCAAAATAATGTCTGCCTGATCTGCTTAACTTATAAAATGTGTTATTGCAGTGATGTACTTTCTTACTCTCTTTATTCTGTTTTGTTCAACCAAATGTGGATTAGTCTCATTACACACTGCTACACACTTTAAATCCAGTCTTTGCTGAACAGGTTCTTACTCTAATTCAGTGTCCTCCTCTGATTTGGCTCAAACATATAAGGCTGAATCTGCGCCATAGCTGTCGGTCCGTGTGTTCGGCTCAGTAAATGGTTCCGCATGTGTTCAGAAGCCAGATGACGACGTCACAATTATTCTTTTGTGTGGCAGTGAAGGCAGCCAATCAGCGTGAAGCGTTCCGCATATCATTATAAGGTTGTCAGAGCCCCTCCAGCGGATAGAATCGTTTTTAAAGAGGTTTTTAGACAGCTTCTAGGGGAATTACAGACTTAACCAAAGTGCTATTCTCTCTATATCACAGAACAAGAATCTATACTCTGCTCAACCACTCTAGGTCACCTTTAAGCAGCAGTAATTCAAAAGAGGTGAAAAAACGAACTGTAGTTTGCAATACACTTAGAAAATCATTATACATAATTGCAACGCCACCTCCACGACTTGCCAGGTGTGGCAGATGTTGCTCACTGCTAATGGTCATGGATAAAGCTTTCCTTTAACTACTCCTTTGCATGCTCCAGATGGGAAATTTTGAAAGCCTATCAGTTATTACTCTTTGCTAATCTGGTCAGCTTGTCTGAGTGCTTGCACACCAGAGAGGACTGGCCATCCTCACTTAACAAAGCACATCTACGTCTAGAGTCAACAAAATACCCACCAGCCTCTTCATGATTCTAATGGTCTTCTAATCTAGATTGAGACCTATGACTTATCTTTAGCCATACATAGGCACACTGTGTCCAAAGCCTTTGCTCAGCCTGAATGAATGCAACTAAAACATTTTGGTGCAAATACGGTTCTCCATGGGGAATGAGACTACGATTTAAAATGGATTTAGATGTCCTTTATTTTTACAAAGTACAACTGTAAAAATAAAATGTTGGAAAAAAGCATGAAAATGGTGATGGTGTAAGATAGTGTAAATGTCTCTAATAAAATCAAGTTTAACCCCATTTTAATATGTTTAATATGTTGTTGAGTTCAGCCTAAGTGGGCTATCTCAAGTGGGCTCACTTTAAGTTACCTTAAAACTTTGGTGTTTTGACACTCCTCAGAAAAATCATCTTACATTTATTTTAACCATTAATTTGCATCCATATTATGTAATTTAAGAGATTAGTGATTTGTTTTATGTGCAGTGTGAAGTTGAAAAAATTTATGATCCAAACACAATAAAAAAAATATTTTGGTGTGAGTATACAGTATATTTTTATTTGCAATGGTAAACAGTCTGTTGAACCAATTTTAGACTACATAGTATGTTACATTTTAGCAACATATTTATACTGGAAATTGCTAAAAGTATGATGTTTGTCATCTCCCTGACATCATTAACTAGACTACATAGCACATCACATTTAAGTGCAGCACCTTTAAGTGCTTTTGGTTATGTAGCTTTTTGCAATTGAAAGCCTTTACAAATAAAAAGCTAAAAGAAATGACAGTGGCCGATCAGTAACCTGTTTATGTGTAGGCCTATTTCATGTTTATATTTTAAGGCACCTAACCCCCGATTGCTCCTCGGGGTGCTGCAGTGATAGCTGCCCACTGCTCCGGGTGTGTGTGTTCACGACTTGCAGTGTGTGTTCACTCCTTAGGAAGGAATGGTTAAATGCAGGGGTCACATTTCGTTATGGGTAATCATAACTGACAAAACCATGTCAATTTCACTTTTTTAAATAAATAAATAAATAAAATTAATCAAATAATAAAACCAACGAAAATTTGTTTTAGGCCTACTTGGTCATGTTTAGGTTACAAGGCAAACATTAAATGCAAATTCAGTGTTTTATTTTAGTACCTGAAATAAAATCAGATTTTTTTATTTGTGTTAATAACTGTGGAAGTGGGCTTATTTGGAACACAAATGCTTATTCTATATGCAACATACTGTACATATACTGTACCATATGTATAATTTTGATAGTGAAAAGTCAACAAATTCTATCAAAATGTTTTATTTACTAATACAATATTTAATGTCTGTTGGATTTAAATGACCACATTGAGCAACAATTCAAATATATACTGTAATGTAACAGGGCAACAGAAGACCTGTGTCCAGTTAAGTCTGACTGTGGCATGCAGGGACATATCCCTGTCTGGTCATTTTTCCTGATATCAGTGCGGCACATTCATTGTGTGGCACCTGTGCTGTTTTACAAAATGGCTAGTTGTCAAATTTGTGATTGAAATGAAAAGTAAAATTTGGTTGCATTTATTTCAGATTTTTTAGATATTTCAGTTTCTGTATGTTATAATCAACATATATCATTAAAATGTTGTATGATTACCTTTAGAAAACTACATCTCATCTGTCTCAGATTTTAAACATGTCAGTTCAGTACTGAAATATTAAATTTAATGTGAATCCCATTTGAAATAGAGCATTGTCTTTGACCCAATAGGGATGCTGAGACATTTCTCCTGGACTCAAAGAAGATCCGCGCTTCTGATGGAGGATGGCTGGTGTTTGACATCACAGCCACCAGTAATCACTGGGTTCTGAACCCACAGCAGAATATGGGCATTCAGCTGTGTGTGGAGTCCATCGATGGTAAGAGGGTTTGATATAGAGTTTAAAGTGGTAATGGTGTATAACATAGAAACAAGAAGGGGACTGCCTGTGACCAAAAGTTGAAAATTGTTGATAAAATAGATTTTGAATTGTAGAGACATTTGTTGTTGAATAATGACACTTTTAGAGAGCTTACAAAGTCACTGACATTCTCTATTATTTAAATTATTATTTAGCAGACATTCAGTGAGAAATGATAGATTTAGTCACAAAGCCATGCATACTGACCTAAAAAATGTAATAGAAGGGAATAGAATCAGGATTTTAATGTGTGAGAGTATGAGAGGAAGTATGTTCCACCAGCAGGGAGCTTGTTAAACTGTTACATCTCAAACTGACAGTTTATTTCTATTTGTCAAACACTTACACTTAAAAAATATTTTGATTGATTACAGTGCTATATTCAGTAATCATACATACAAAGTTTCACTTTTAGAATCTTTTTAATTTGCAGCTTGACTTCCACACATTGTTGGTGCACAGTTATTGATTGAAAATTATTGAAATATTTGAAAGGGTTTTTTTTTAAAAAAAAAAAAGCATAAAGGATTGCTGTCAAATTTAAAGGTTCAATCATGCATAAATGTTTCAATATTTTAATTATTATTGTGATTTCTGTTTACTTGAAATAGCAGTTGTTTTCATTTCCTTTTTTATAATGTGGTAATTACATTTACAAACAGACATATTTACCTACAGGAGATGGTATTGTGTGCAAAAGTTTAATCTTTAAGTCACAACTATGCCCAGCTTTTGCTCTTTTTTTAAAAGCCATAAAGTTGTCTGCTTTGATCTTAACATTTACTATAGTATCTGTGAACTTAAACATAGAACATAGTCAGAACATAGAAACTGTCACACATATTTGGGATGATTTTGCCACAGAGGATGTCTTAAATAATACAGTTTCGTCCCTGGCACTTGAAAACATGCTGGAACATCTGAGGAACAACTGTTGTTTTGCAGGTAAAAGCATCAGCATTAAATCTGCTGGCATTATTGGAAGGAATGGCCCTCAGTCCAAACAACCATTCCTTGTTGCCTTTTTCAAAGCCAGCGAGATCCTGCTGCGTTCTGTGAGGGCCACTGCTGGACAAAGGAAGAGCCACAACAGAAGTAAAACCAGAACCCGACAGAAATCTTCACCAGCTCTAAAAAACGGAGGTACGGATCGTTTTTTTATTTAAAAAGTCTAGCAGTGTTTTTATGACTTTTAACCTTAGCATCAACAGGACTAAAGGCACACAGGCCTGTGAAATAATGCAAACTTGATCACAGTTCTTCTGTGTTTCTTGTACAACATTTAATGGTGACTACCACACCATTGTTTTAGAATTTCTTGACAATTTATTACTGTGTTATCAGTTATTTATAAACCAACCCCATTTCACTTAAACAAAACACTTTAAAACTGTGGTTGGTCCTTTTATATATCAATCAGCTGGACTGTTTATTGGTCACAGTAAAGTCAGACTTTATGCCAGAAGTCAACGTCTTGCTATGCAGGACTATATCTAGCCACTAAAACAGACAGGCACTTTATTTCAAAACCCCACACTACAAAGACCAACCTGATGTCAGCAAACCTACATACTCAAAATGACACATAGGAAAAGAAAGACTTCTTGTCCAATCAATTAAAACTTTAGTGACAACTGGACATTTGTTTACATTTAGAACCTCTGCATTTCAACATCACTTTAAATGTGAATGCAGGGCATCTTTACTGTTCTAAAATCAGTGACTGCTACATTCAGTGTGTCTATATACAAAGATATCCTGTCAGCTAACACAGCATGTTGACCCCACACACTGCCATAGACTAAACAACAGCACCACTGCACTGCATGACAACGTCACATCTATTTTGTTGTCATCTAGATCAAAACAGCAGTGAACATAGGCAAGCCTGCAGGAAGCATGAACTGTACGTTAGTTTCCGAGAATTAGGATGGCAGGTAAACACAGATGCCCATACACACATCACAATTAGTTAACTAAAGCAGAGTATATGCCTCTTACTCTGTCTCTCATTTCAGGACTGGATTATCGCTCCTGAGGGATACGCAGCCTTTTATTGTAATGGGGAATGTTCGTTCCCTCTGAATGCGCATTTGAATGCGACAAACCATGCCATTGTGCAGACCTTGGTGGGCAACTACTTTTTAACAGATTAATATCTCTTTAGAATATTTGGCATGTGACCAGTGTTAGGGCTGCTTGTTCTCTCTATCAGGAAATGGAGATTACATATGTAACCGAGACATTCCCTTTCTGGCATTCTTTCAACGTTGTATTGAAGTAGTGGTGCCACTAGGGTCCTAATACTAAGGCCCACAATGATTGAACCGCTCAATGGACTCAGTTGGCACAGCAGAATCCATAACCTTCATTGCACCAAAAGTGAGAAGCTAACCATAGCATTATAATAGCATTATAAACATTCTAAATAAAAGTCCATATAAAAGTCAACATAAATTCTACTGTTGAAATGCATTGGAAAATACATTGTAATATCCAGGGTTCACCAGAGAGGAACTCGCTTGATAAGAATAGCACTTGTTCTCACCTCTAGGGGGAAAGCCGTCTGTAGCTTTACAGATGTCTGCAAAGAGGTGCCTTTCACAAGCTCCTAAGATGAGGCTATCCATCTTGTTGAGTGAGCAGTTACTCCAAAAGATCACATACCCTGGGATTTGTATGCCAAAACAATGGTATTCACAATCCAATGTGATAGCTTTTGTTTGTAGACAGCCTTCCCTTTGCTGGCCTCCAAAAAAGACTGCTCAGATCATTTGAACTACAGATAAATAAACCTAACGTAGGGCTGCTCAGTTATTAAAAACAAATGATTATTTGAACACAATTACTCATTCACTTTAGAAATATCGCATGCACATTTATATTTATATTATGGACATGTTCTCACAGTGAGAACACAATCTTTCAAGGAACGCCGCCTCAGAATGGGCATGGCCCAAAAATCTGGGGCAGAGATTGTGGCCGTTCAAGGGAGAAAGGTGTCAACTGCAGCCAGAAGCCCATGTGCAGAATGTACATTATTACACCTTTGGGAATTCACTCTTTCAGAGGAAATTTGCTCTTTTTCTGTGTAACTTCTCTGAACTTATCGATGCCATTAGGGAGAGAATGCTCAAAGACAGAATTCTGTCCAGTCAAGAAAAAAGGGAAAGCAAAACAATGATCGACTCAAACAAATCTGAACAAATCAATAACAAATCTAAATGAGAGGGAACACCCTTAAGCTACTGTTAAGTTAGTAGAATCGCTAGTCACATGACAAATCATTTTTATGACCGAACTTGTTGACCGAGCATGTCATAAATGTGTTCTTGTTCTTTCTATTGTAGGTTCATCTAATGTTTCCTGATAATGTACCAAAACCCTGCTGTGCACCAACCAAACTAAATGCTATATCAGTGCTGTATTTTGATGACAGCTCCAACGTGATCTTGAAAAAGTATAGGAATATGGTGGTGAGATCCTGTGGATGTCATTGACGGCGTAAGCGTTTTTGTGATATTGCTAGATTTAAAAGCAGTTTATGACATTTTATGAATTTGATGTACAGTGTTATGTATATATTAGCTCACAATTCCTCTTTATTTAAATGCCTTTGCTTTGTAATAAAATGTTGGTATGAGGGGTGCAAATCAGGTGCCACACTCACAGATTTTTGATTGATTGTGTTTTTTACCGGGTTAATAAATTAGGATGTAATCACATATTGTTTACCACTACATAAAACAGACCACAAAAAACTGCTGCTATTTTACAAAACAAACACTCAAATGATAAAACAATAAAAAAACAATAACGTTGGATTTTAAGTTTTTTAAAAAAAAATGATTAAAAAAATCTATAATTTTGTTAGTATTCTAAAAGCACTGATTTTTTATTCCATGATTATTCATAATTTTTTACAAATAGTATAAAGTATTGCTACCCACAATTTGCTGGTTTATGTTAGTTTGCTGTTGATATATGCAGTACTTTTATGATTTTGTACTATTACTTAGGAAACACATCTTATTTGTCTTCCAATATTCTTCCAATATATATTACCTTCATATACTTTCTTATATTACCACTTTCAGTAATTTTAGTAATATTTTTTAAAAATATTGCATTTAAAATACTGTTTATGTGTTACTAAATCTATTTTCAAACATATTTGTGTGTCTGCCTCTGCCAAACATATGCATGCCAGTATAGTATACAGTTTAAGGTTTTGCATTAACATGGCAGATGTTTTTGAAACATGCTGTCAGTTGCATCAGCCTTCTTTCAATTACAACAGAAAAAAAACATCTTCAATATGTTTAAGCATGAATTCCTTTCAACTAAATGTCTTTCTTTCTGCAACACCAGCACCACTATAAATGCTCCTATTTGAAAGATTTCTGTGCTAGTGTTGTAGATTTTATAGTACATGTGGGTACTACATGTCAGCTTTGTTTGGTTTAATAATAAAGACTACCTTTTGGAAACGAAACCCCTTTGTTTAAGAATGATTCTTCAGAAAAATCCCACACAATATCAAGAAGCCATATTAATCTTTTAATATATGCTTTGTGGCCACATGAAAACAGAGTCATCATAGTGACTGTAGATCAATAGAATTTGCCATCTACTATCTAGAGCATAAATATGCCCACAATTCTTCTGAGTGAAGCTTGTGAGGTGTAAATCCTCATTTGACCCTGCAAAGAATGAAAACATCTGTTTCACATAAAATTTTAACCAGACTATGATTTACCAATTGCTAGTCTGAACTAGAAATCACTATTTTTACCATTTCAGTTCATTCAATTCAGTTATATTTATATTGTGCTTTTTACAATGTTACATTGCTTCTGTCACAAATCCGGCCTCTAGCTGCCACCAGCAGTAGCCTTCCCTGGAATATTAAAGAACTACATTTCCTATATCCCTGTACCTGGGCCACACCCCTCTCAAGTCTTATTTGGCCTTGTGTGAACATTTCTGAGTGTTTATTCTGGTTGTGACCATCTTGTGTATTACCTGAACTGTCTCAGCTCTTAGCTGGTATGCCATGAGACTTCTCATACTGTATAAAATAGTGCTGGACATGTGCCTTCCTACGGCTCCTGTCTGACCTCCTCCACTTTACCCAAAAAATGTAACCCTCTGTTAACGTCTGACTGTAAGGGAAAACATGTTATCACTATGCTTTGAGAACAAATGCCCCAGCCTTGAGGAGACTGTCTGTGTGTGTGTGTCTATGGTTACAGGGAGAGGCCGGAATCAGCAAAACAATAGTCTGTGTACTGAGGGAAACCATTTAAAGATACTGCATCCATTGACATGTTGGCAGCTATAGAACAAGCCTACCACATTCTTCAAAATGCTGTTATAAATAAATGTCAAATAACAGTGTGTCCTAGTATGATGATGATTAAGAAACTATCTTTACCTTAACCAATCAGGAGGACAGTAATGACGTGTAATGACGTAGCTAGTTTGACACTGCTTTACATATACATATATATATACTTTAGTTACCACCCTAAAGTATATAAATTTATGTTTAAAATATGTGTGCCTGAAAACGGCTCCATCTGGAAAGCTGCAAGGCAAAGTTCAAGGCAAAATGGCGACTTGCGTTCATAGGTGAGCTGGCCAGGCATTACAGACCGCAGAGACCACCAGGGCGGAGCAGGCGACAGCAGAGACCACCAGGGCGGAGCAGGCGACAGCAGAGACCACCAAGGTGGAGGACTGGAGAGACTATCAGGGGCGAAACAGGTGACTGGAGAGACCTGAGAGCCTGGAGAGCCTTGAAAGGCTGGAGAGCATAGAGAGGCTAGGAAGGCTAGAGAGCCTTGAGAGGCCAGACAGGCTTGAGAGCCTTGAGAGGCCTGTGGGCCTAGAGGGACCTGAAAGTCCAAAGGGACTTGAGAGACTTCAGAGTCTTGAGAGACTAGACAGACTAGAGAGTCTTGAGAGACTAGACAAACTAGAGAGACCAGAGAGTGTTGAGAGACTAGAGAGTCTTGAGAGATTTTGAGAGTCCACCAGGGCGGCTCGGTAAATTTGGAAGCCCGCCAGGGCAGCTCGGGAACCTTGGATGCCCGCCAGGGCGGATCAGGAGACCAGGATGCCTGCCGGTTCAGGAGCACAGGACAACCGCCAGGGTGGCATGGGAGACTTGAGAGCCCACCAGGGTGGCTAGGGTGACTTGAGAGCCCGCCAGGGCGGATCAGGGACACTGGACGCCCATCTGGACGGATCAGGAGGCCAAGGTGTCCACCGGGACGGATCAGGAGGCCAGGACGTCCACTGGGATGGATCAGGAGGCCAGGACGTCCACCAGGACGGATCAGGAGGCCAGGACGTGCATCACATGCACCCAGATCTCTCTCTTTGCCGACATCTCCTCCAAATGGAGATCCATGGCCTCAGCCAACACCTCAGGGGATGCTGCCTCCAGAGGATCTGCAGCGGAAGCTGCCTCCTCTGAGGATTCGGTAATGCAATGTAGGGCCGAGATGACCCACAACGCTGCTGATATAATGGCCATATCACCCAAATCGTTCACCACATGATCAGCTATGGCTTGGCTTGGCAGTGGAACTGCAGCTGTGGCTTGGCTTGGCAGTGGAACTGCGACTGTGGCTTGGCAGTGGACAGCTGCTGCTGGACTTGAGAGGAAAGATAGCTGCTGGGGGACAGCTGCAGCTGGACTTGACGGAGGAGAGGCAGCTGGACTTGGCAGGGGAAACAGCTTGTCAAAATCCAAAAAGTCCATTACAGAGTATTTATCCACCTCATTGGCTGTGATGGACATGTATGGCTCATTTAGTCCAAACCGGAACAAGTTCTTATACATTCCTTCATCGTAATACGAGATACTATTTACTAATGTACAAAACTGGTGTACATAGTCCTCCATAGAGGAGTTACCTTGCCTGAGTTGTAAGAGTTTCCCGACAGGGTCCTTTGGAAACCCGCTGGATCCTGGTGAGGCGAAGTGTTCTGTAATGTGGAGGCTGGGCACAAAGACGATAGGATCCATACGCTGGATTTGCTTTTTATTAAAACGAGGCATGGTCAGGGACAGGCAGGGTCAAAACCACAGGCAGACAGGTATACACAAGATAATCCAAAAAACGTAAATCCAAGAAGTAATGTAATGTAAACAAACGTTAGCAACATCCATAGATTTAGCGCCTTAGCACAGGTAACAATATGAAAACACAAGAGTAATCTTCTCTGATTTATTTGACAGTGTTGATACATCCTGCTTTCTTTCCCAGGATACAAGCGAGGCTTGCTGTTGGACGAATGTTCAGGAAACCCAGTCTAGGGGAAAAACACTTTGGACCACAGTACCAAAAGTGTGTTTTATGCAGTACCTCTGCATAAAAATAGTCTTCTGATTGTAACCGAGTTACTACAAAAAACTACAAAAAGAAGTTGTTCTATATTATGTGTTTAATCCTTCACGATAATCTTCACTGTTATCCTGTTTGTTTTGTTTAGAATTAATTAACACTCAATTTTGTATTATTTTTTGTATTATTACATATTTATTCGATATACATTCAGAGCCTGACTTTATTTTGTTGACAGGCGTACAGCTATTGGCACTATGGCTACTGCAGCTTCACTGCCTTCATCTTGAATCTGAAGAGGACATTGAAGATGTTAAGATGAAGGTGAAAACCTGCATTGCCTGCAAGACATGGGGAGAAATGAGAATGGCATTTAGTACATTTTAATAAATTTATTCTCGGTATGATTCAAGATGATGTCTGTCTGATTTGCTTAACTAAAAAAATGTTATTGCAATGATGTACTTACTCTCTTTTTTTTCCTTTTTTTTTGCTCAATCAAATGTGGATTAGTCTAATTACACACTGCTAGACAATGGGTCACCTTGGGTCTACCTGCCCCTTCCTCTGAGTGACAAACGACCATGGTATGTTAAAATAATTGTAATAAATATAAAGATTTATATGTTTATGTTCTCTTTGAATGATATTCATTTTGGCACTGAATGTATGGCTCAGGCGAATGCACAGCATTCAATAATGATAAACCTTTGGTCCAGTTATGCTGTCATGCTAATATTAATTCTTAACTTTACACTGTGGCTCAAATCTATTTGACATAGTTCAGCCCAAGATTAACACCCAAACCTGAAGCCTTCGTTCATAAACAGTATTTATAATTAACTATAGTTAGTATAAAGTTATGATTCATGATAATGTGTTTTAACTTGATTATGACGGGAAAACTTTGACATCTGGCCAAGTATGGTGACGCATACTCAGAATTTCTGCTCTGCATTTTACCCATTCAGGTGCACACACACCGTGAACACGCACTCAGAGCAGTGGGCAGCCTTTTTTTGAGCAGTTGGGGGTTCTTTGCCTTGCTTAAGGGTCTCACCTCAGTCCTGGTATTGAGGGTGGAGGAGAGCGCTGGTTATTCATTACCCCCACTCACTAGAGACTCAAACCCACAACCTTCTGGTTACAAGTCTGACTCTGACAATTAGGCCATGACTGCCTATGACTATGAGGCCATAACTCACCATTGAGAAACATTTAAATCCAGTATTTGCTGAACAGGTTCTTCCTCTAATTCAGTGTCCTCCTCAAATTTTGGTCTCAAACATATAAGGCTGAATCTGCCCCATAGCTGTTGGTCCATGTGTTTGTGCCAGTAAATTGTTCCGCATGTGTTTGAAGCCATACGACGACGTCACATAAATATTCTATCATGTGGCAGTGATTTTTATTTTTTGTTATCTTGAAGAAAAGAATGCCTGAAATACCAGATAATAAGCTCAGCCTTGAAACAGATAACACAAATGGCACATGGTAAGCGCTTTAAACAGTTCTGCTATGAAGCTCTGTCTTCAAAGAAATTTTTTAACTCATTAAGAGAATGGTTAGCCAGGACTTGACTCTGAATGGGATGAGAGTCAAGTCCTATCGTCCTATCGTCTTTGTGCCCAGCCTCCACATTACAGAACACTTCGCCTCACCAGGATCCAGAGGGTTTCCAAAGGACCCTGTCCGGAAACTCTTACAACTCAGGCAAGGTAACTCCTCATTAAAATGTAAGGTTTTTTTATCTGTATATGCATATTTATATATCAGTAAAATGGGAGGTGTACCTTTAACACCAGTAAGCAAGATGACACAATATCTGGAAAATACAAGACAAAGTTAACAAAATGTCTGGGCTCAATGCAAAGTTTGATCTTAGTAAGTTGAGTAAGTAGTTAGGAACGTTTGAGAAGTAGCAGCTGGCTGTATGCTGCTGTTGCGAGTGCCCCTCCCTCTTATGCTAACATAGTTGATAGTGTATCTAACACAGTTGATAGAAAGGTCAATTTGACCCCTATGGAACTGAGTGTTGCCAGTCCCAGAAATATTGTCTCTGCCCCAATAAAAGCCTCTGCTAATGATCAACATAGCACAAAAATGCTATGTTGATCAGAGCTAGCAATCAGTATTCAGGTGAGGGCTCCCTCTGCTGGCGTGGTGGATTGGGACATCCAGTGACAGAATCCCCCCCTCTAGGAGCGACTCCTGGAGCTCTTCTAGGACGTCCCCTAGGTCATGGTTGAGGTCTCCGTGGTCGTCCCCTTGGCTGTGGTTAAGATGGTCGTCTGGCTCTATGGAACTCCTCCGTGAGAGTAGGATCTAGGATGTCTTGGGCGGCCACCCAGGATCTCTCCTCTGGCCCGTATCTCTCCCAGTCCACCAGATATTGGAGCTGGCCCCCTCTCTGCCGGGAATCTAGCAGACTGCTCACCCGATATCCTGGACTGCCATCCACATCCAAGGCGGGTGGCGGTTTCTGCACGTTGGGAGCCAGCCTCCGGGTGCATGAAATGAAGGAGAGATCAGGAAGCTCTAGTTTGAATGTGACCTCATTAATCTGCCATAAGGGCCAACAAACCTGGGGCTGAGCTTCCTGCTTTGCAGCCGCAACTTGATGTCTTTGGTGGAGAGCCAGACCAGTTGTCCAGGTTGATACTGGGGATGGGGACAATGTCTATGGTTGGCCTGGATCACTTGGCTCCTTACGGCCCTCTGTAAGCAGACACAAGTGCTCCATTTCAGGAATTCAGCCCAGCAATGTTGTTCCCAGTTACAATAACTTCTGAGGTATCTTCCTATTTCTTGGTTTAGATGCTCCACCTGCCCTTTAGATGGTGATACCCAGAGGTTTAATTTACATTAATGTCCAGATGCTTGCAAAACGCCTTCCAGACCTGTGAGGTGAACTGGCTGCCCCGGTCAGACACAATGTCTTCAGAATGACTGTGGGTGGAAGAATCGTTTCTGGGGGTTGCTCATCAACAGGAATGTCGTAGCACATGAGAAAGCACCCACTTTGCTATTTTTACTGGTCTGGGCGGTAAGTAACAGTAAAATGAAAGCGTATGAACAACAAAGACTTTGCCTGCCTTCGAATCAGCCTCTTAGCACTTTTCATATATTCAAGGTTTTTGTCATCAGTGATAACCTGCAACGGGTGTATGGCTCCCTCCAGTCAATGTCTCCACTCAGATATTGTTCTTTCAAATTGATTCTTATTTAATATTCATCTTTCTTTCAAGCACAGAATCTCCCGGCTGAGAATGCGATCAACACTTTTCGGTCATATCTAATTTTCATTTTTACCTGAGTGTTGGAAAGGTGCTGTTTAGCAACATCCCAAGCTCTATGGAGATGCTCACGGAATGTACTCACAAGACATATTCTAAGACTCACAAATTAGTGTGATATTACTCACAAATCAGCCCCAGAGAAGCTGGATGAGCTAGAGAGAACCAAAGGTGACATTGTGCAGTCTCAAGAGAGGCGAAGAGGTCACCTTGGGCTTGCCCAAATATTTTCCAAATCTGATTCACCACGGCTGGGTGAAGTTTCCACTCCCCGGGCCTCGGCCCCTGCCTCGACAGGATGTCTGCTTCCACATTGCAACATCCAGGGATATGAATGGCTCTAAGAGAGCAGCTTTCCCTGAGACCAGAGTAGTATCTGGCACGCTAATTTGCAGAGAGGGCACGACCACAGACCTCCCTGATGATTGATGTATGCGACCACTGCTGTGCTGTCGGTGCGAACAAGCAAATGGTGGTGTGGCAGGTCTGGAAGAAAATGTCTGAGAGCATGGAAAACTGCCATCTCTAGACAATTGATATGCCAGGACAGCTGGCAATCTTTCCAATGACCTCGGGTGGTGAGGGAATCATCAGTCGCTAGGGTGACATGGTGACAGCGATCCCCCAAAACGGGCCCTCTGTAAGGAACCAAAGTTTCTTACATATGTTCAGGGTATGTAGGCCTCGCCGCATGACTCTTATTTGATGGAAAGGATTTCCCCTCTGGGAAAACCCCCTGGTTTTGAGCCACCACTGTAAGGGCCTCATGTGCAGCAGACCAAATGTAATGACATTGGAAGCGGCTGAAATGAGGCCTAGCAACTGTTGGAATTGCTTTACAGTGTATGACTGGTTTACTCTCACTCTCCTGACTGTGCTTCGGATCGAGTCTAGACGAGCAGGGGACAACTGTACCCGCATTGTTATTGAATCCCAAATTACCCAAATTGTTCTCTGTGCAGAAGAAAGCACACTTTTCCTGGTGTTCAGTCTGAACCCCAACTATTTCATATGATGCAGAACTGCAACCTGCTCTGACCAGATGCCCTGGTATTGCAACGGAGCCAAAACTGCATCCACAAATTTTGTGAAAGTATGGGGTGAGAGTGCTAGGCGGAGTGGAAGCTGGTAAGAGCGTTTTGAGCATGATGATCTGAGCCCTGTAGAGGTATTTCTGCAGGTAGAACTCGATCTAATTTCTCTAACAGAAGTGGTCTCTCTACCATGTCTGATGATTTTGGCAAACACTGAAGAGAGCTGATAACTGAATCTAACTTTTTTTAATACCAGCCTACTGTTCGGCAGGCCAGCTAATATTGAGCTTGGACACCGCTCTAGTAATAACCTCCAGTAGCTTCTCATATTTAGGGGACACGTTAGCACTTTCAACGCTCTCTACCTCTAATTCTTCAGTTGACAAGAGGCGAAGAGAAGAGCCCTCCCCCGGGGGAGGTAACCGCACTGCGGGCTTCCGAACCCAGAGAGAGGGCGTAGCTAATGGGCGAAGAAAGAGATAAGGCAGCGTCCGTCTCAATTCCCTCCGTTAGATCCATTTGCGAACCCCATGAATGCAAGCTCCGCTCCTCCTCAGCAGAAGCGGGACCCGCCCCGCGAGGCACAAAGGCTCGCTCCTCAAAAAGAGCCCTCCCATGGCATTCCTATAGCGTTTCGAAGCAGCTCGAAGTCCTGAAAGGAAACCGTTATGTCCAACGGAACATTCCGCCTGCCACATACAGGTCCTTCTCAAAAAATTAGCATATTGTGATAAAGTTCATTATTTTCTGTAATGTAATGATAAACATTAGACTTTCATATATTTTAGATTCATTACACACAACTGAAGTAGTTCA
>JBAJNP010000553.1:63886-89355 GCA_036877545.1 Yasuhikotakia modesta
TGAAGTAGTTCAAGCCTTTTATTGTTTTAATATTGATGATTTTGGCATACAGCTCATGAAAACCCAAAATTCCTATCTCAAAAAATTAGCATATTTCATCCGAGCAATAAAAGAAAAATGTTTTTAATATTAAACAAGTCAACCTTCACATAATTATGTTCAGTTATGCACTCAATACTTGGTCAGGAATCCTTTTGCAGAAATGACTGCTTCAATGCGGCGTGGCATGGAGGCAATCAGCCTGTGGCACTGTGGGTCTGCACATCCTCTGAGCACCCTGCCAGGAATGTTGTCTGGTCCAGCAGCTTTCCGTGGGTTTACTCTGCATAGAGTCTTTCTCACGTCAGCCGTCGTTAGACACAGCACCTGGTCGTTAGGGGGAGGAGTGGTCTTCTTCGCTGTCACACCGTTTTGTGCCTCAAACTGGGTGTAGAAGTCGTTCAGCGCATTAGGAAGGAAGGCATCACTGTCACAGGCTGGTGGAGTTGGCCTGTAATTGTTGATGGTTTGGATGCCCTGCCACATGTGCCGCGTGTCTCTGCTGGTTGTTAAATGGCTGTGGATTTTCTGAGCGTGTGCGCGCTTTGCCTCCTTGATAGCACGGGACAGTTTGGCCCTTGCAGTTCTCAGGGCCGCTTTGTCGCCTGTCCTGAAGGCAGCACGCCGAGATCGCGTAGCTTATCCAGCAGATCATCTCCCGGGTGAGTTCCTGTTCCCCAACGGCCTTGGTCACACCTTGCCATTGACTTTGTAACTGACCTCCCAGTTTCTCAAGGTAATACCACTATACTCACATCTGATCATTTTTCAAAAGCCTGCTGTCTCATTCCTCTCCCCAAGCTTCCAACTGCTGAGTGCCTCTGTTACCATTTTATGGTCTTCCTGAGGACATTGTCTTGGACCGGGGCCCCCAGTTTCGAGTTTGGAATGCCTTTTGTAAACTACTACAGATCAATGTCTCATCTCCGGGTACCATCCCCAGTCCAATGGCCAAGCTGAAAGACTCAATCAGGAACTTAGTGCTTCCAGTCAAATGGAGTAGGCAGCGAGAGTGACCAGCTCAGAGCAAAAATTATATATATCTTATATCTCAGGCTCTTCTTCATTCATGTTTGAGGTCACACACGTTTGAAAATAAAATATGGACACCAGGAAAGGAAAAAAATAAACACAGATGAGATGAGGCAGCTAGCATTAATGCTTAAGCTAACACCAACTCTACAAGGGATGAGGAACCCATTTCCCTGGGGTTGCTGCACACAGAACTGTGACAACAGTTTGAAATGTACCGGGAAATCACAAGATGCGACATCAGAGGTGAGATTGAAAGCCACTGCAAAGAAATAAGGGATGATATCACCGCTTTACGGGACCAGACCAAAATAGACATTGACATTATTCGTCAAGAACGTGATTCTGGACATTTTATCTCTTCTTAAAGAGCCTTGGTAATAGTTAAATACTTTGTTTAGTTAATTTAGTTGTGTAAAAACACATATGAGTGTATATATGCACACATATAAGGAAAAAAAGCATTTTTTATTAGTACAAGCGTAAAAGCTGGGAAGTTTTCTTTTATATGCACAATATTTTATGGTAAGTCAAACCATAAAATGCTTAGCGGTAAGTCAAATGTTCACATTCCTCTTGCAATTGGAAGATCTAGTTTTTTATTTGTATGATTACTCTCTTATAGTAAGTTCTGTTGGAACTGTCTGTTCAGAGAGTTTAAAGAGGGAACAGAAGTTATTGTTCGGGTTTGCTGTTTGCTTGTTTGTCCAGCTGCACTTTTTTCAATTAAAGTTGCCTTACAAAAACTTTGAAATCAGTCAATTGTTTTGTTTTTGAATATGATCATGTCAAGTGATAAGAATGGGGGAGTAACGGGGCCACAGAATAGTATAAAATTTGTTTAATGGAATTGCAAAGGACTCAATGGGGCTGTGAAACGAGGAAATATTTTAGCTCACCTTAGAAAACTGGGAGCAGACATAGGGTTCTTGCAGGAAACTCACCTTAAAGTCCATAGAAGATTGCATGCGAAATGAATAGGACAAATGTATCGCTCTAACTTCTCTGCTAAACATAGAGGCGTAGCCATAATAATTAGAAAATCTTTTCGTTGCCTCACATATAGTGTCAGCCCCATGTGGACGATATATAATAGTTACAGGGAAATTACATAATGAACCAGTTATCTTAGCTAATGCTTACGCACCAAACACGGATGATGAGAACTTAAATAAATAATAATAATAAATAACTTAAATAATTTTTTTCATCTCTTCCTAACATGGACTCTCATAAACTGATAATTTCATGGGATTTTAATGCTGTTTTAGATCCCATCATTGATAAATCATCTCACAAATCAACCACAACGTCTAAATCTACCAAAGGCATTAATACATTTATGAGTAAATATAAATGATATGACCAATTCCGAGTTTTATCTCCCAACTCAAAAAAATATTATTTTCCTATTCAAGAAGTGTTGTATTCTCCTATTCAAGAATAGTTTTTTCTGGTTGATTATTCATATTTCTTATTAACGTGAACATTGTGAATATGAAGCAATTGTTTTGTCTGATCAAGTCCTGTTTCACTTCATATTGTGATGGGACATAAACCCATAATCAGAAAATGGAATTTCAATAACACCCCTTTTCAGATAAGAGAATAGTAGAGGAAATTAAAAAACAAGTTAGATTTTTTCTTGAAATGAATGATAGACCTGAAACCACAAAATCCACACTTTGGGAGACATTCAAAGCTTACATGAGAGGTCAAATTATTCTACTGAGTAGTCTTATGAATAAACAGCGAAGGGAAAAAGAATCAACATTAACCCAGGACATTTTGGAGACTGATAGATTATATGCCATCTCTCCTACGTCAGATCTCTACAACAAAAAATATCTCTTCAAACTGAGCTAAATTTACTTTATACAATGGACACCACAAAATTATTGACACAACTAAAACATAAGTATTATGAATATGGGAAAAAAACGGGTAGATTGCTGGTGCAACAAATCAAAAAAGAAGAGGCTGCATCACGATAAACCAAAAAACGAACGGAAACTGGACATATCACTACAGACCCAAGTGTAATTAACAATACTTTTAAACAATTTTATTGTAAACTCTACTCATTAGATTCCAAATGTGACAAAAATCTTATAGACACTTTTTTGAGAATATTAATATTCCCACTATTAATCTGGAGAACAAAACAGTGTTAGAGCAGCCTGTTTCAATTGAAGAAATAAAACAAGCGGTTAATTGTATGCAAAGTTCAAAGTGCCCTGGCCCTGATGGGTACAGTGCAAAATTTTTTGTGCAAAAACAGTCTTTATGAATCTCTAACCGTTGGATATCTCCCACCATCTTTATACGATGCAAGTATCTCCTTAATACAGATTTTAGCCAGGTGTTTGGAAACAGTTCTACCAACAGTTGTGTCCCCAGATCAAACTGGATTTGTTAAGGATAGGCAACTATTTCTTAATATTAGGCGGCTTTTTAATATAATCTATACCTGCAGACCCAATAGCCGGGTGTCGGGGGTGGTGCTCTCATTAGACGCTGAGAAGGCCTTTGACAGGATCGAGTGGGTTTTCTTATTTCGGCTCTGTCAAAGTTTGGATTTGGCCCTTATTATATATCAATGATCAAATTGCTTTATGCTAGACCCAAAGCATCAGTGCAGACAACATCAGCTCCAGTCCTTTCTCTCTTCATCGTTTAACAAGGCAGGGGTGCCAGTTGTCAACTCTCTTGCTCGCTCTAGGTATAGAACCTCTTGCCATATTGTTACTCTCTGCCGTAGGTTATAGAGGAATTTTATGAGGAGATGTAGAGCAAAAAGTGTCTCTGTACGCAGATGATCTGCTTTTATACATCTCAGCCCCTCTAATCTCTATACCAACAATCATAACCATATTGTCGGAATTTGGTAAGGTGTCTGGGTACAAAATTAATATATCTAAAAGTATACTATTTCCAATTATTTTTAAAAACGGAGAAAATTCACAGACACTATCTACTTTTCCCTTCAGCATCTCAAATGGTTTCCGATACCTTGGGATGAATAGTACACGGGAGATCTCCTGTCTTTTTAAACAGAATTTTTAAAATCTTTATAAAAAAACTGATCAACAATTAAAAAGATTATGCACTCTCCCCTTCTCAGTGGCTGGTCACATAAGTATAACCAGGATGAATGTTCTGCTCAAATATCTATTTCTTTTTTAATGTATTCCAATTATAGTACCCAATTTTTTTATTACAAAAATAGATTCTCTCATTTAATCATTCATCTGAAATAAAAAACTCCAAGAATAAGAAAGGCATTTTTACAAAGTCCTAAATCCACAGGGGGTATGGATTGCCAAGCTTTCGGTTGTATTTCTGGTCTTGTAACATTTGATGTATGTCTTTTTGGGATGGTATGCACCAACCTGACTGGGAGCGGATGGAAAGTCGAGCCTTTTACCCAAACACTTTAAAATCACTTTTTAAAAACACTTCTATACTTCCGATCTCTCCAAATTTAAATGCAAGAACCCCTTGGTCTCACACTCATTAACAATTTAGTCTCAGATTAGAAATACTTTAAATGAAACTGCTGTTTAATACAGACACCATTGAAGCCCACAAGTTACTTCCAGAAAACACATTTAAATTATGGGACTCCAAGGGTGTTAATTCATTTGCTAATTTGATTAAATATTACAGTAAGTCGATGGGAAGATGCTCAGGGTTGGGTTCACTCCTCCTCAGTCTGTAGTAGACATGGCGTTATTCAGTTTAAAATTCTACATCGACTACATCTCTCAATAGAAAAGTTATTCAAGATATACCCTGGAGTAAATCCCTCTTGTGAGCGTTGTGGACATGCCCCTGCATCTTTAGGTCATACATTTTGGAAATGCCCCAACATCACCCTCTAATGGACAAAGATATTTAAAACTCTGTCAATAGTGCTTGGGATACAGCTTCTTATGGATGGTGTGTTGGCACTGTTTGGGGTACTTGATGATAAATTGTTCACTGCCATATGAAAGAATAATTATGTGACGTCGTCGCCTGGCTTCTGAACACATACAGAACAATTTACTGGACCGAACACCCGGACCTACAGCTATGGCACAGATTCAGCCTTATATGTTTGAGCCGAATCAGAGGAGACACTGAATTAGAGGAAGAACCTGTTCAGCAAAGGCTGGATTTAAATGTTTGTTTGAAAGCTTTCAACGTTACCCACAAAGTTCTCCTGTCATCCCGTCAAAGTTATAGCCACTACATCCATTTGGACATTAATCCTTTATATCATCATGAATCAAGACTTTATACTAACCATAATTTAATGTAAATACTGTTTATGAACGGAGGCTTCAGGTTTGGGTGTTAATCTTGGGCTGACGGTCTGCATCTGTCTTGTTCAAAATGAAAACAGAACTGTCAAATATGTTTTGAGCCACGGTGTAAAGTCAAGAATAAATAACATGAATGACAGCATACTTTGGCCTAAAGTTTATCATCATTGAATGCTGTGCATTCACCTGAGCCATATGTAGTGGGAGTGTTTAGCCCGCCCTGTAGGGGAAATAGTCAGTGCTGCCCTGGAAGACTGAGTAGCGAAAGGATCTTAGTCCCCGCTCCCAGTGCTTTTAGTCTTCGTATGTGGTTCCCTACCTTAATGTGACGTTACACTACAGACTGAGAATGGGTAGGCTTCAGATAGCTTAATGTCATATGGTGGCTTTTCTGAAGTGAAATGTATATGTTAGACACAGCTTAATATCCTCTTCCCTCCTCGAGTCTAATAAAGTAGGTAAGACGCCCCTACTCCCTGACAGCACTCAATTCAAGAACATCAATGTACACTACGTGGAGTACAAAATTAACTATTTATTTTCTGTTGAGGGCTCAGCCTCCTTAAATGTTAGTTCAGTTGGGATAGAATATAATAACCAAATGTAACATGTATATAAAAATAAAAAATGGTAGAAAGTTCAGCGTCTGTGATCTTGCTAACACAATTTCACAATTTGCCTCAAGAGATACCCTCAAAACAAAGGAAAAATCTCCTTCTTGTTGTAATTCCCAATTGAAATATGTGCTTAATGATTAAAGGCTTCCACAACCGTCATACACAAATGAGAAAACACACTTTTAACCCTCAATTCAATTATAAGTATATACGTATGTTTACTGACAGTTCACGTTGACTCTCACTGTTGCGAGTCCCTTAATGAAGATGGATATGTGAAAAACACCAGTCCGTGGAGCAGCGATGGGTTGTCGGGACGCAGCGTGTGTTGAAGTGGCTGAGATGAACAGAACAGATGTCCACTGGATGGCAGGGTAACACATACACTTTACAATTACGTTACTCAGTGGCTTCCCAGTCTCACGTGTCACGACATGTGCAAGAAAACTTTTGCACGGAAAAACAAACAAGTTTATCTTTAACGCGGGCCTCCTCAATAAAGGCTGAAGATACAAAATGTGATGAAGCCTTATTGCTGCAAACGGCATAAAATGTGCACTTAATATGCGCTTTCTGTGTTCGCAGCCTTCACAGTCTATAACTGCACCACTTAACTTCAGCAGCTCATGCGATCTACAGAATCAAAAATACTTCAGACGAAAACGTGAAACTCGGTTTACAAAAAAACTGTTGTCGCTTTTTGTCCCAACTTGAGCCTCGATAATCTTTCTAAAACATCTATCGAACCGGCACAACGGACACGACACAGCACAAGTCAAACTTATGACCCACTTTCTCACTGCGTGCTTCTCTCTTCTTCGTTGCAGGGCCCCTCAGTATTAAACGGATCACTCGCCAAAATAAAAGTATCCTAAAAAAAATACTTCTTATAATAATATATACCTGTTACACATACATTCACTGCCATTATAAATAACACTCAAAGATAACATAAACATATAACAACATGTGTATCGGTATATTTATTTTAACATATACCATGGCCGTTTGTCACTCATAATAAGGGACAGGTTGACTAGCAGTGTGTAATGAGACTAATCCACATTTGGTTGAGCAAAACAAAACAGAAAAATAGAGCAAGAAAGTACTTCATTGCAATAACACACTGTATTAGTTAAGCAAATCAGGCAGATGATTATAGATGAAAATGTACTAAATGCCATTCTACTTACTCCCTATTTCTTGCAGGCAATGAAGATGTTAAAATGATAAAAATCTGCAATGTCCTCTTCAAATTCAAGATTTTTTTGCTGGCTGTGACTTGACTGGTGTTGAACTAAATAACAGTGAAGCTGCAGTAGCCATAGTGCCAACAACCTGTATGCCTGTCAACAAAATAAAGTCAGGCCCTAAATATATATTAAATAAATATGAATACAAAATTGAGTGTTATTTCTAAACAGAATACAATTATGGAATTGATTGACAAACAGTGAACAGTGTATAAAACAGGATAACAGTGAAGATTATCTTAAAGGATTAAACACATAAATAATATAGAACAACTTCTTTACAGTAACTCTATTACAATCACAAGGCTATATTCTTGCAGAAAACTGGGACACTGAATTAACTATTTCGGTGCTGTGGTCCAAAAGTGTTGTTCCCTAGACTGGGCCTCCTGAAGATCCGTCTAACAGCCTCTCTTGATTCCTGGGGAAGAAAGCGGGATGTATCAACACTGAAATAAATCTGAGAAGTTACTCGTCTTTTATATTGTTATCTGTGCTAAGCACTAAATCTATGGAGCTGCTAACGTTTGTTTACATTGTAACGCTAGCCGTACACACATCAAAACAACATGTGATACTTACAGCTTGTGATGATTGTTGAGCTTGATGTGGAGCATTAGACGCTGAGAGACGCGACAGGTTTGTAAAACTGTCCGATTTCAAATAAGCAGAGCAAAGTTCACAGCTAAATGTCGTGGTATCTGGTTAAAAATAAAATGTAGCCATGCATCACGGCTGTTTCTTTCATCGGGGAGGTGATGAAAGGTTTGAACACCGCTTGTACAGCCAGGGAGAGCAGCTCACCTAGGAGCATGAGTCGCCACTTTGTTTTTGTCCGCAATAACATTAGCGGGTGCTAATGTATGACATTTTCTTCCCACTGTATATTAAACATTAATTGACCATTACATAGTTCTTACCTAAAGAATTCAAATTAAATTTCTCTATTGAATCACTGTAACACTGAACATTTCTGGTATTGATAGGTTTGCTGCAATGTGTTTTGTTTTTTGCAGCACATCGCTGAAAAAAGGGGGCAAAAAACACAGATAATGGAGGCAATACACAAGGGACTGGACCATCTTCTACAAAATGAGAACACCCATAAATTTGACAGGGAGCATTTTGAATGGAAGAAAGAGTTGGAGAGAAATGAAATAGAGTTGGAATGGAAACGCCTTGGTTTTAAAATGAAGAAGATGGAAGCTGATGAAAGGAGAGGGTTTCAGTTCTTTAGGGCAAAGTCCCACCTTGCACCTTATACACCACCTTCCCAACACCCATCAGCTGAGAGCATGGACAATCCATCTACAGCCCCTGGACCACCGGCACCAGCAGCATATCAAGTGCACTAGTACAACGTCCCACCCAAATAGCTTTTTGTGCCTTACCATCTTGCAAGAAAGCATTATTTGTTTCTTAAATCGCCTATTTTATTTCTACTTTGTAACACAATCTTTTATTTTTGTATTCAAACTGTGAAAAGGTTATATTTTATGACTGTAGGAAAAAACTACCATCCTCCAGTTTGCGGCAAAGAAGGGATCATTCAAAAACATATGCATTGTGGCATTTTCAAAAGGGCTAATTGTGTGTATGGGATTAAAAGCGTGGATTTCCTTTGTTTTCCTTTGTGGCATTGTTTCAAAAGGGCTAATTGTGTGTATGGGATTAAAAGCGTGGATTTCCTACTTTGAAAGGCAGTTGGAGATCTTTAAAAGTGATATCACAGGGCCACATGTCCACTTTCCAACTTTTCTCCAGCAGACAAATGGCAATCACCATCATCACCATCTTTCCTTTCTGGAGAAACTAGCTGAAAATTTCAGGGAGCGCTTTGAGGGCTTTAGTGTTGGCAGTCAAGTGCTGCTCTGCATTCCATCTCCATTCCTAGTCAAGAATGTTGAGAAGTTTTCAAATGAAACCCAGAGCATCTTCCCATGGGCAAGCATGGCATCTTTGCAGACTGAGCTAATTGACTTGCAGGAAAATGTGGCTTTGCGGGAAGTGGACTGTGACACTGTTTCCTTTTGGACTAAAATGGTCACAGCTGAACATTTCCCTAACCTACAGAAAGTAGCCATCTGTGTTCTTACCATGTTTGGATCGACCTATCAATGAGAGTCTGCATTCTCAGCCATGAATGTTGTAAAGAACTCATACTGCAGCAGCTTGACTAATGAACATTTAGGCCAGTGTCTGTCTAGCAACCACATCTTTTGTGCCACGGTTTAGGCAGCTGATGGAAGACATTTCTCACATTAGACTGCTCTGTATTTTGCACCAACCTACCTCTTGTTGTTGTGTTCATAAAAATGCTGACACTTAATTAATTGTTTTGCTACTTTTGCAGTTGTTATTAATGTATTTTGAATGCAAAAGGCACTTTATTATTTATTTATTAGTATTGATTTGTAATGCATGTTATGCATGATTATTAAAAAAAGTTTCGTAATAACCAATAGTTCCGGACCTTTGACATTCATAAAACTTTAGATTTGGACCTTTGAATATAGACTTTGAGAACCCCTGTTGTAGATGGTAACTGCTACCCTCTTCTGTAGAGGTACTGGATCCAACATGTTTGTAGTTTGAGGGTTGATGTATGGGTGCAGATGATCACACAGAATAATGAAGACCTCATTGTCCCAACCTTTCTACTCGCCACGGAAATTTTCCTTGTTCATACTCGTGAATGTGTACAATGTGGACGCGTGTGTGAGCGTTGCTATGCAACTGCTGGCTGAACTAATAACCGAGATGGAGCAAGGATACCCAGACTCTCTTTTAATCGTTCTCGGAGATTTTAACAAGGCAAATCTCACCCACAAACTGCCAAAATACCGACAACAAGTCACATGTCCCACCAGAGTCAGTAACATATTGGATCACTGTTACACCACAATAAGGGATGCGTATCACTCTGTTCCACATGCAGCTTTGGGTCTCTCCGGTCACTGTCTTGTTCATCTTATTGCGTCCTACAGGCAGAAACTGAAAACAGCTAAACCTGTAATAAGGTCTGTGAAAAGATGGACTAATGAAGCGAAGCAGTACTTACAAGCCTGTTTTGATTGCACAGACTGGGGTGTTTTTTAAGCTGCAGCCACCAATTTGGATGAGCTCACAGATACTGTAACATCATACATCAGTTTCTGTGAGGATATGTGCATCCCTACCAGGACATTTTTATCATTTTCTAATGATAAACCTTGGTTTACTGGGAAACTTAAACAGCTTTGTCATGCCAAAGATGCCAAAGAGGTTTATTCCCTACAGAAAAGGGAATAAAACCTTGTATAATCAGGCCAGAAACAGGCTAACAAAGGAGATCAGAGAGGCTAAAAATAGCTACTCTGTGAAGTTGCAGAACCAGTTTTCTGCTAATGACCTGACGTCTGTCTGGAGAGGTCTGAGGGACATCACAAAGTACAAGATTTGGTTCTGCTACCAAATCGGACATCAACAGACTACAACGGACAGTCAGGACGGCTGAGAGGATTATTGGTTCCCACCTGTGTACCCTCCAAGATCTTTACAACTCCAGAGTGAGAAAAAGGGCTAAGAAAATCACTTTGGACCTCACACACCCTGCCCACTCTCTCTTTGAACTGTTGCCCTCTGGTCAACGCTATAGGACACCGACAACCAGAACAGAGAGGCACAAGAACAGTTTTTTCCTCAGGTTATATTCAGCCTGAACCAGTAGAACAGTAACATCTTGTTACATCTGACTATTTATTTATTATCTCATTTATCTTATTGCACTGTTATATTTTGTTTTTTTGTCTTATGTGTCTGCACTGTTATACTTTGTCTTTTGTCTTATGTGTCTTATGTCTGCACTGTATTTTTTGCACTGGAAGCTCCTGTTGCCAAGACAAATTCCTTGTGTGTGTAAACACACACTAAAATAAAGCTCTTTCTGATTCTGATTTAATAATTGTGACAACAGCTAGATAGCAATGAGACACTTACACAATATTCTTAAATATCACTTGTTATTCTTCCCAACCAGAAAGATGGACATAAACTAGAACAAGCAATCCTAAACAAGTAAATGCTCTGTTTTGTAAATAATTTTATCTGTGCAACTATTTTATAAATTCATAAATCTCAAATTCCCTTTAATTTGATTTTTAATTATTTCTTACATTGTTCTCTTTTGGCTAGCAAGTTAACAGCATTAAGTAAAATTAGACATTACAACACTTCACATACATGCACTATGTTAATACAGAATTATATCTTTAAACATGGCCTTTCACCCTTAAGTAGAGCTTAATACTCTAAAAGGAGCTCTACTTAGAAACATGTTAATACAAACACAATCAGTGTAATAATGACAGCTACACACTCTTAACACATCCTTTTCCATCAACACTTACTATATTAACAAATAACTGAAGTGAATACCTGAAAATGGGGAGAATAAGCAAACTTTATGTCTAATGGAAAAACATCGCGAGTTCTCCCCCTAGTGTTCAACCAGGCCTGACTAATAGATTGCACACCTTATTGTGCCAAAATAACTGATCACAGATTACCCTCAATTTGTTTGATAACTTCTCTGCATTATGAACATTCTTATGAACATTTTTAACCCATTCAAAACAAATAAAAGAATACTTGCAATGTTACAGATCTATGACTCATAATTATTCAAATGATCAAACATGTACATTTCTGTCTGTCACAGGTACAAATCCACCCTCTCTGCTTGTAACATTCCTCAGTGTTTGACATTGTCAAATAATCAGCAGTTTCAAATATAATTATTACCAGCACTCAGTTTATATACAGGAAAGTTACAAATTGCAGCTTTAACATGCTAGAAAAGAATTGACCCTTTCAGCTGAGCCTGGTTTCTCCCAAGACAGTCTCCATCTATCATCATTGGAGTTTTGGTTCCTTGCAACTGTGTCCTGTTGGCTTGCTTACTGCTGACATATTTAGACTTAGCTTAGGGTTCTGTAAATTATTATTGCTCCTAAAATATAGCAATAGACTTATTTTATTTCTTTCTCACTTGCCTTTATTTTCACATTGTATATAATGTATGTGCATTTTTTTGTGTATTGTATTTTATGGTGTTGTCGCAAATCCTTCATATTCTTGTCCAATAAGAATTGCACACAATATTTGCAATAATACTATGTATTGTGTATTGTGTCTGTATTGTATTGGTATTTGAAATTGATGTACTGTCACACTTTTTTTATTTGTTTTTTTCTATAACTAAATATATTTCTAATACTAAATATATTTATATTTAGTAGTGTATTCTGTTTGTGTGCGTGCACACGCGCGCGCGTGTGTGTGTGTGTGTGTGTGCGTGTGTGCGCGCGCGTGTGTGTGTGCGTGTGCGTGTGTGTGTGTGTGTGTGTGTGTGTGTAGGGGATTATGGCTTTGTACGTGCTTTATGCGATGCGGTTTTCACGGATTTTCACGCGAGTGCGCAATACAGCATCACGTTGTAATTCAGGCTGACATATCTTGACCTTATTCCTGACACTCCTTCCATATTATTTCGCACATTATGGCCGATATACCACAACTGGTTAAAATAGGCGTTTCCTTAAAAACGACTCCAAATAATGGACCCGTTTACTTCAAATCGGACGGAACGAGATTCGGTCAGAGCAGAACCATCAAATTATTGACCGGGACCAAATATAAGATCGACGTGGTTGTAAAACCAGGAGCAGTGGAGGCGACGTGAGTAGGTTATATAAAAAAGTGCCATACTGCATTTTTATGGTTTTTATTAAAAAAGGTCAGTTTTACCCAATTAGTTTTAAACCTTCGTTTGTATCGTTGTTGAAATTAACATTTTCGATAGGAATTAGCTATATTATATATGTAAAAGATCAGGAAACGACCCATGTTGTGTAATAAAAACAGCACGTTCACTCTGTGTGTAACATCACAAAAAATGCACTTTCCTAGTATATGAGATGGAAATACGATGGTATTTGTTATTTTCACCGTATACACGAAATTTGCATTATTGTTGAACCAAAACGTCCTCAACCACGATAAGGAAAATGACGTAAGATCCCATCCCCAAGACGTATGAGTCTTACCGTACAGGATTGTGTCTCCTCATTATGTCATGCACTGACAGGAAGGGTTAGATAGGTTGCTTTCTTCTGTTGGCAGTAAAATCCACAGACGATTTAAAGGCATTAACCATAAATGACTGGCTGCATACAAAATTATGCCGTTTTTATGCCTGCCTATTTAGCTACACATGCAGGTATATAAATAAAGATGTTTGTCATTTCTCAGTTTTTAAATAGATGTAAGCTATTTTGTATTAGAATTTATTAATTATTATAGAATGTCATCCTTATTGTTTATGATTACAAAAAGCACCATGGTATTGATCGGAGAGAATCTTTAATTGAAACAGTTAAACTCAATGCAGTGAAATGAGCATATATTTTTGGCTACAAAAATGTAAATTATTATGGTTTGGTCTGTTTTACATCCACTTGTCTCATTCTTCAGATCTATGACTATTGGTGGGGTGACATTTCCTTTGGAGCAGCAGTCCAAAGACCCTCAATCTGTAGTATACACTGGAATGTATGAAACAGAGGGAGTGACCCACACCAAAAGTGGGGAGAGACAACCTGTCCAGGTCAATATACAGGTGAGATAATATCATAGCCTTCAACAAATAGCTCTCTAAAATTCATATGGTGTAAATATAACTTTAACTAGAATTTAACCAAATGTGTTAATAAGATGCCTACTTATGCAGGGATCATATTAAAGCAAGAGATTGTTGTTAAATGTGCCTAATAATTCTACTTTCCTATGGCAGAAAAGCTTTTGATGAAAGGTTGTATCACATATTTCCTGGTGAATGAAATAATGCATAGTTAGAGGGAAAACAAATGTATCAAACAAGGCAAACACAGGAGAGAAATAATTATTAAAAATTCAATATTTAAATACATGACATTAAAATATGCCAGAGTATTGCAGTATTATTTTAGCACTAGGCTAACATGAATTTCATTAAAAATCAAATGAGATATACAGTACAGTATGTGGTCAGTATGCAGCAATGTTTTGGGACAAGAGTCTAAAATACAGCATACAAACCTGAAAGCAAAAATTTTTACCTAAAGTGTAATTTTTCTACTCCACAGTTTACTCAGGCAGGCCTGTTTGAGACCGTCTGGCAGGTCAAGTTCTACAACTACAACAAAAGGGACCACTGCCAGTGGGGAAACAGCTTCAACAGTATTGAGTATGAGTGTAAACCCAATGACACACGCACCCTCATGTGGATAAATAAAGAACTATTTCTCTGAAGATCTACATGCAAAGGTTGTGCAGGTTCCAAAATTAACATTTACCAAGCACAAAAGACAACATCTGTCAAAATGTGGAATTTTTCTCACAGTAAGTCTTTATCATGGTGGGATTCTTGTGCCAGTATTTTTCCATTCTTACTTTCTGTTAATAACACAATAACACTAATATACATAAAACAACTAACAGTTTCATTGTTGTAATGATTTTTTAAAATAAAAAAAATTAATAGTTTCATGGCTGGCATTTGCTGGGAATGAATTTTTAAATCACGTTTTGGCAGGCTTGGCAAAATGTAAATTTTGGAACCTGGGTTATGTGTGCAAAATTTTTAAAAAGACATTTTATAATAGACTTTAATGGAGAACATGCATAAGCGAGACACCACCCTGCTGAGTCACAAATCCCTGATTTAAAATGAATCGATGATTTCAGAAAGTGTAAGCATCTATTCCAGTAATATTATGTATAGAAAGTTTATGTTGTATTGTATTGTATTTAAAAGTGTGAGTTTGTTTAATTTATCTTGCTGCAAGAAGAATCAAACGTGGTAACTGTGATACACTTTATGCTGTTTGTTGTAGTGTTGTCTGTTGTAATAGTTTGCCATCTTCCAGCTGTCTACCTCTAAAAACCCTGTAAGGGATGTTTACTTTCACACATTTTATAACAGAAGTATTACAATACACAAGGTAGCATATCTTTGGAGTAAATCTTCCCCTAAATAAACATACTTTTTATAGTATTTATTTATTTCCTTAAAAGGAATATGTTATGTACGTGCAATAATTGTAAGTTAGTTTTTTCCACTGGTTTTGTATTTTTCAGAATTAAATAAATATATATTTGAGATCAATTTAAAAATGTTGTGTATCAATAGTCTGTCCATAATTAAACCTCAAAGCAAATTTATTTGTGAATTTAAGAATTTTTTGTCAAGGACGGGTCTCGAACCCGGGGCTAGCAAACGCGCTATTGCCACGCCACTGGAGATAGGGGGTGGAACCCATGAACGAAACACAAGGGAGAAAGAAATGCAGGAACGGGAATTAAACTAAGCGGAAAACAAAGTAGAACAAAACGAGAAACAAAACCACAGGGAACTACCTCCCAGAAACAGACAAGGGAAAACAAAAACTTACAAAGAAAAAAAGGCAAGACTAAACTAGATCACGACAAGACAAGGCAAGGAAAAACTCGAAACATACCAAAACAGGGCCTCAACATACAAAATGTCGCAGCTAATAAACACAAAACAATCAAGCTGAGTGCAGCTGATAATCAGATACTTAGGCTGCGTGCAGCTGAAACAACTAAAATAATGAACGAAAAGGACAGAACATAATCAAAAACAGACAAACAATGACCTCTACAGGGGGAAGACATTACAAAACACAACACTGCCACGAGCGAGTTGTGACAGTACCCCCCATAAGGAACGGCCCCAGAAGTTCCCCAGAGCACCACCAAAACTCTCCCCCTGGAAGCAGCTCTGGCTCGCATGAAGGTGGCCGAGGCTCCACTGGACAGGACCTGGAAGTGGACTCGGGCACCGCCAAGCTGGACCTGGATTCGGGCTTGGCCCTGGCCACGGCCAGGCTGGACTGGATCACATCCTTGGGCATGGCTGGACTGGACCTGATTGTGGCCAGCCTGGGCCTGGAATGCAGACTAGACCAGACCCGGATTCCGTCTCCACCAGACTGGACCGGGACCCGGACTCTGACCCTGGCGCCGGCGGACTGGACCCTGGGCTGGACTCTGGCTTGTTCCCCCGGTTCCGCCGGACTGGACCCTGGCTTGGACTCTGACCCCGACTTCGCCGGACTCAGCACTGCCGGACTGGACTCTGGCATGGACCCCGGCACCGCCGGACTGGACTCTGGCTCGGACCCCGGCTCCATTACTCTGGACTCTGAAACAGAGGTGTCTGAAAGGGGGGGCTCTGCCCTGGCTTCTCCCAGACTGGGCTCCGACCTGCCCTGACTGGGCCTTGAGAGTCTCTGGGAGCATCGAGACTTGAGGCTGGCTCTGGGAGGCTCAGGGGATAACACCGCTGCGGGCTCTGGGACAGGCTGATGGGAGAGAGCGCTGGGCTCTGGGACAGGCTGACTGGAGAGAGCACTGGGCTCTGGGACTCAGACACTTAGGCTGCGCGCAGCTGAAACAACTCAAACAATGAACGAAAAGGACAGAACATACAGGGGGAACCTCTACAGGGGGAAGACATTACAAAAAACAACACTGCCACTACTGAGTCATGACATTTTTGTTTTGCTGACTGATGTTACAGGTTTTAATATTAACATGTAATGTTACTTTCATACAAGACCCAAAAATTGTATGCATCATTCTCACAGATTCACACATATATTTACATTTATGCATTTGGCAGATGTTTTTATCCAAAGCGACTTACAGTACATTCAAGTTTTTTACCAGTACATGTGCTCCCTCGGAATTAAACCCACAACCTTTGCATTGCTAACGCAATACTTTACCAACTGAGCTATACATAAGCTATTTGTTATAATGTGGCTATGATGGTGTACTCTATAGATAACAAAGAATCAAGAGAACTCTAGTGCATTATTGTTTTTATAGTCATATTTTTAAAAAGAAAATCGGAAAACGGCTGATTTGTAATAGGCTGCATTGCTACTTTGTACAGTTAGTGCACATACTTTAAGTATGTTTGTACAAAGCAACTTACAGTGAATTCAAGGTTTACATGTGTTTAGTACTAAAACAAACCCACTTTTTACGCTGCGACCGCAATGCTCTATCAACTGAGCTACAGCAACTCGGGTAACGCCTGCTTTCAATTATTATTAAAGGGCATTTAACTGGGACATGAAAATATGATAATGATCCGCCTACAGTAAGTTCAGTATTAGCGTTTCATGTTCCTTAAGCAGCGGGTATGCAATTATCTTGTGCGTTCTAAGTGGGCGAAGGCAGTGGGTGGAGCTAAAAATACCCGTATGTTGCGTAGCAAAGGGCCGTCCGTCCTAAAGCTGCTTACAGGCAAGACTGTAATCCTGGCTAAATAACGCGTAACGCAGGAAAGAGACCAGAGGTCCTTGTTTTGAACAAATGTCAATAGAAAAACTTAACTACACTGCATACACTATTTTTGTGAGGAAATAACGCATTAATCGACGGCCTGCCCGCTAGTTACAATCACAGTCTTAGAGTATAAAATTATTGCTAGTTGTGTGCCCAGTAAAACGGTTTTTAATGAGCGGATCACGTGTCAAACTGTGCAACATAAATTGTAATCGACTGTTGTAATGTTGAGAATGCCCGCCACTGCTATCACTGTCGTTACTAATGTACTGAGCGAATGAAGTTGGCCGTTATATTGTCTTAAATGGCGAAGTAGTTTCCTATCTTCTCCATATTATTATCTGTGCTTGTATGTTCCGCCCATTTCGTCTATTGCCCAATAGCAGAGATTCTCCGTTACCCATCCCTTCCTCCCAGACCTGCGGGTCTTTCTCGAGTAGTTCGCTGCTGGAGTGAAACAGAAACCGACGGGAAATAGGTTGCCGCTGCGTCTAAACAAGTTTCTTACAAACCATCAAAACAAATAGCAGAATTTTCGTCTCATTTCTGTGCTGCCCTTTATTGCTGTTTATTTTCGAGGGCGAATTCCGTCGCACAGACAGCAAAATGGTAAGCAACAAAAAACTGATCATTAATACTAGATACTGGATCAATAGATCCAGCAGGAGCTGCGTTACAGTTTCAAAGCACGGCAGAATTGTGGCAAACATGTTTGAATATTATATAAAGCATTATGTTCTGTTGTGCACCTGCCGGGATTTGGTGTATTTGTTATCAGTTTACTTCATGAAAATGAAGGATGAAAACTATTACCCAATTTTAAAATGAAACATCAAATTACGGCACATGTGGCTGATGTCATTTGTAATGGTGTGTGTTGGGCAAACCCTTTGTGCAAACCATTGGTTAAACATTAAGCTGATGTTTCTGTTATTATGTCAATGACCGTTTGATAAATAAAAGATTTTAACCCATTTATGGGTTTCATTTATGTTTCACCTAACTTATATTTATTATTGCTTTATGGTTTGTCCGGTTAATAATCAGATGTTATGATTTTCAGAGCTGTGTTTGAGGCCCTTTAAAGACTGTAAACCGAACATCTATGAGAACTGTACTACGGTATGTTATAGTCTGTAAGACTTGGTGATCACATCCGTGTCCATCTAAATTAAGTAGTTGTGGCGTACTGGCTAGTGAGGCTTCTAATCAGTAGCTTGCTGGTTCTATTCCAGTGCCGGCAGGTAGCAACTGAAGTGCCCTTGAGCAAGACATCTAAGCCCTAATTGCTCCCCAAGCACTGCAGTGATAGCTGCCCACTGCTCTGTGTGTGTTCATGACTTGCAGTGTGTGTTCCCTCCTCACCAGTGATGGGTTAAATGCAGAGGTCACATTTCGGTATGGGTTAGTTGACAAAAACATGTCCACCTCACTCAGATAATGTTGTTTCAATGGATAAAAATAGACAGGCAGCTAAATTATTATGGAATAAATCCGCAGTAGGCCTTACATCATAGGAAATGATTTTGTGATAGCTTGGTTTGGAATTATTTTATTATGTGAGAAGAGAGTGTAAAGTGCACTACTGTGAGGAATTTTATGCTAAGGACTGTATAGTCACATCCTCACTTGCTTTTTTCTTAATTTTTTTGTGTACTTTTAGTGGAGACTTTCTTACCATTATTCTATATGTCATTTCACATCACTAAACATGTTAGTATATGTAGGATATTTACCTTGTTGGTATGTTATGATATGCTACCTACTGTTTTATAAAAATTAACTTTTAAAATGTTTCAAACGGTGAACCAATATTATATAACCAATATAACATATTGTATACTATTAAATTCAGTCTTTACATCCGCAGTACAGCAGCATCACACATCTTTTTAGCTTAGTTGCTTAGAAACAGTTGTTGAGATTTTAGTATATGTCTTAACAACCTTTAAAATCAGTCACTGGTATTCACTGGCACTTTTTCTTCTTAATAATAATGTGCCTTTTTTATCATTATAAAGAAAACGTAGTAATCGTTTACCCAAAAATTAAAGAGCCCATAAATTACTCTCTAGGTATATTAGATCTCTTTTAGCCCAATATAATCAGATCTCTTCACAGCTTTCACCTGTTTCACCTGTTAAGACGACCGATCAATGCAGGAAAGCCTGTCTCAAGACTTTTTTTCTAACCTCTACATTTACTATGTATTTTGTTGTCCACAAAGGTATTAAGCTTCAGTTAGTTTATCAGTCAGTATAATACAGATTTAAACTTTAAAATCTGAGCACTGTTTTATGAAATGCATTCTCTATCAATAGTAATACAATAGTTTTGCAGCATGTACATAATAATCATAACAGAACATCATACCGACTTTTTTGTTTTTCAGTGAAGTATGTCGAAAAATTAGCCCAAGCAGACATTGATATTTCACAAGCAGGTGGTGTGTTCAGTCTTCACAACTTTATTTTGCAGCAAGTTTGTGCACCTGTTAGCTGTAATGTAGCAGTACTGTTGTGTTTCTAACAAAATCAATGTGCCTTCAATATGTATTTATGTAAATTATGAGGACAAAAGCATATTGATCAAAACAGATTGATGTTTGAATGAACCACATTTCTGGGTTGCTCTGAAACATAAACGGCACATTTAGCAAGTTTTTAGACTTTCTTCAATTTTAATATGTTGCAGCTTGATAATACAATAATTTAAATTACCAAGATTGAATTGTCTGACTACAATTAGAATAACTAAGTTCATCACCTGCCCAATACCATTCTAACAAGGAAGCATGGTGGTGGCTGTATCATGCTGTGGGGGTGTTTTTCAGCAGTTGGGACTGGGATACTGGTAAGGGGAGATGGAAAGCTACAGAACTACAGAAATCTTTCTCAGTAAAACCTGTTGCACAGAGCTCAGGACCTCAGACTGTGCCAAATGTTCACCTTTTAATATGACAATGACCCCAAGCACACAGCCAAAACTTAGGGACAACTGACAACTTAATGTCCTTGAGTGGCTTAGCCAAAGCCCTGACCTAAACCCTATTGAATTTCTTCAGGGACACCTGAATATGGCTCTCTAACGACTGTACCCATCCAACTTGACCAATAAAGACCCCCAATCCAGTTGTGCAAACCTTTTTGCATTATGCCCAAAAAACCCGAGGCTTTAGTTGCTGCTAAGTTGCTGTAATGGCAACTTATAAAATGTAATATTTAAGTTTTTTCTTTTTAATATTATTACAGATATTTCAAAAATTTTGTTTTCACTTTGTCCTTATGGCGTACTGTGTGTTATAAGAAGTTAAAAACAGGTGGGTTTAAAATGTTTAACCCAACTTGCTGGGTTACTTTATCCCAGGATGAGTTTTGTAGTATTTAATTGTATTAATTGTAATTTGTATAATATTTAATTGTAATATTTATTTTTTCTAATATTGCCCAATACTGTTCTTTGTCCAGGTGTTTTGTCCAATATTTACCCAAAGGTGGTTTGCCAAATGTGGGTACTGTTGTTCTAAAACAATAGTTTTATTGTTAGTTTTGTTGTTTTTTTTTTTGCTGAAAAAATAAATATAGAGTGAGTAACCCACGTTTGACCTGTAGTGTTTAAAATGGATTTTAGGCCATATCTTTGCAAAACTTTTGTGAAATTACTTTGTCATTGTCGAAATCCTAACCACCTCATAGAAATTTGATGACACCGCCAAATATTGATCAATATTTATTGCATTGTAATGGATTTTATCTGTTGTCTTTAACTTCTTTAAATAATCTAATTATCAGAGATCTCCACAAGTATTTCCCTATTTGTTACGCGCTTGACTGTTACATTTTAATGTTTTAATTGTTAACATTGTATAATTGTGTAAAATTTACAGTTTTTGTATTTTTTATTTTTATTGATGAATTCTGCATACTTAATTTTTTTAATGTATTGTTTTGTAGGGAAATGAAGCAAGTTATCCTCTGGAAATGTGCTCGCATTGTAAGTATTATAAAGCTTTAATTAAATTTGTACAGAAAACAATTAGTCTATTTGCCAATTCTCTAACATTTTTTTCCAACCAATCCACCCATTAAAATTGCATATTGGAAATATCTGTTGGTGTCAATCCCAGATCTTTTACATAAGATAAGATATTACTTTATTTGTCTTGCAGTGGGGAAATTGCATTTAGCAACAGCAGGGGTACAGCACAGGGAGAAGAATTTCTAGACTAGACCAAAATATAGTATACATAAATAGCTTAATAGTGTAACAGATTGAAAAGTGAAAAATAAGGAATAGATAAGGGATTCTGTAGGTGAGGATGTGTTTTATAAACCGTTATTGTGAAGTGCCATGGGCAGTTTTTAATGAGCTGTGAGGCTCTGGGGCCCATGAGGACTGACCCACTGTCAGCACATTCTCTCAGTCTTGTCTTACCACATTACCACGTGAGGAACTCTGCAGGTATGAAGTTAACGTGACAGTAAATTGAAAAGCACTCCATATGCCAAACATTGGATGGTGCACACAGATTTGAAGAAGAGGTCTAGGGTATATATAGCCTGACAGACAACCCTCCAACCATCCATAGAAATATATAGGGCATATAGGACAGCTGTTCTCTATATGAACACTTAGACTCTGCAATATGCACAGACAATATACTCACATATTTTGAGCTTCTTGGTTCACAAAAAGAGACAGTAATGCTTTGCACTTCTCAGGGTACTACAGTACATAGTGCCCCGTGTTCTGATTTGAGCACATGCACGTTTTGGAAGTTGGTCGCGAGGTCTTGTGTTTGTGCCTACAAATATGTGTTATCTAAGTCTGGGAACAGATATTATATTATTAATTATATATATATATTGTAATATCATTTAGATATTATATATATTGTAAATTATTATATATATATTAACATGATCAATTATTTAGATATTATAGAGTTGTGCTAGCATTTGCTATATAAATTAAGTCAATGCACTCCTACATCTTTTGATCATGTACCTTTCATAAGCACCTCCTAAAACATTGCTCATATCAGAGGCTTTCAAGAGGCATAAATGACCGCATATGATGCACCAGTGCTGGTCTGAATGTAATTGGTCAAATTATTTGCTACAGACAATCAAGTTAAAGATTTTGGCCTGATTTGAGGTTTTTACAAAATTAAGTTAATCATTTCAATGATCCCAATTCTCCTGACAGCTTTATTTCTACATTTTAGAGGTTAACCTTCCTACAACTTTATTTAAAAAATACTTCCTTTTGGTCCTGTTCCAACAAATCATGCATCTTTCCAAAGGTGTTTTAATGTGTAAAAATTACACTCATCTAAAAAATTGCGTATTGTTACCCATTTTGCCAGCACAGCAAAATATTCTAAACAGTTTGTTTATACGTGTGATAGATTAAGAGGTAATTTTTCAAAACAGCTTAAAATTGTATGTGGACTAATGTGGCTCATGCAGGCATGTGACAAAGCCCAAAAAACAAACTGTCTGTAACTGCTCAAAATAAACCAGAGCTTGCTCATTGGTGTCACGAACTGTGTTTGCTGAGAGACGGGAGGCAGACCCCAATGCAGGGTTTTCTTAGTTTTATTATTACTATTCAAAAAAACAGACAGGTAATAATAGGGGCAATCCAAAAACCATAATCCAAAAATCACAAGCTAAGGTCAGGGCAGGCAGCAAACATCAAAAACCAGTAAACAGTCCAAAATCCTCAAAAAAACAAAAACCATGAAGAACACAAAACCACGAAGAACGCAAACACACAGAAAGGCGATACAGAGATACAGGCAATACAACACATCGCCCTTCCTGTTTGCTGTTATATAGCCAGCAACCAGGGCGGAGCAGGCGACAGCAGGGACCACCAGGGTCCACGGAGCCGATGACTGGAGAGACCATCAGGGGTGAGCAGATGCCCGAAAGAGTCGTGAAAGGCCAGAGAGCCTAGAGGGCCGTGAAAGGCCAGAGAGCCTAGAGGGCCGTGAAAGGCCAGAGAGCCTAGAGAGGCTAGGTAGGCTAGAGATCCATGAGAGCCTTGAGAGGCCAGACAGGCCGGAGAGACTTGAGAGCCTTGAGAGGCCAGACAGGCCGGGGAGACTTGAGAGCCTTGAGAGGCCAGACAGGCCGGAGAGACTTGAGAGCCTTGAGAGGCCAGACAGGCCAGAGAGCCCAAAGGGACTTGAGAGACTTCAGAGTCTTGGGAGACTAGACAGACTAGAGAGATTAGAGAGCTTTAAGAGTCTAGAGAGACTAGAGAGCTTTGAGAGACTAGACATACTAGAGAGCTTTGAGAGTCTTTAGAGACCATGAGAGCCCGCCAGGGAGGCTCGGGAGACGAGAGGGCCTGCCAGGGCGGCTCGGGAGACGAGAACATCCAGCAGGGTGGATCTAGAACAGAGAGCACAGACATACCAACATAGAGAGAAAGAGCCTTGGGAGTATCACGGCGGCCATGACGGGGCTGTGGCTCGGGGTAGACGGCCATCTTGGGCTGTGGCTCAGGGTAGGTGGCCATCTTGGGCTGTGGCTTGGATGCATCACCCACAGTAAAAGAGGAGCCACACAGCAACAATGCCAGGTCCAATAACTCCAATAATGATCGAGTTTTCCCCTCAGTAGAAAGCAAGTATTTGTATGGCTTGTTTAGCCCATGGCGAAACAGGTCTTTAAAAAACTGTTCATCAAAGAAGGGGACCCGGTTGACGGGTCCATGGATAACCTTCTGGGTCCAGGAAGTGGCAATGTGTTCTGTCACAAACTGTGTTTGCTGAAAGACGGGAGGCGGACCCAAATGCAGGGTTTTCTTAGTTTCATTATTACGAGGCATATTCAAAAAAGCAGACAGGTAATAATAGGGGCAATCCAAAAAACACATGCAGGGGTCAGGGCAGGCAGCAAACATCAAAAACCAGGAAACAGTCCAAAGTCCAAAATCCTCAAAAAAACCCGAAAACCACAAAGAACACAAAACCACGAAGAATACAAACACACAGAAAGGCGATACAGATTTACAGGCAATACAACACATCGCTGTTATGCTGCTATATAGCCAGCAAACAGGAAGTCACCAAGCAGACAGAGAGTCATGGGACTTGGGCTCCCTCTGCTGGCCAGTCGTTGCAGTTGGGGTCCCTTGTTGCTGGGGGTTTCCCTGAGAGTACAGAGGGGCTTCTTGTAACCCCATTGCTAAAAAATGAAAGCTTTTTGATTTAATACTAACTTAGTGGCAGAATTTGGCTGTTTGGCAAGGACAGTAACATATAACTGTTTTGGGGTGCTATGAAATATTTGCAACATTCCTATTGCATATGTGTGCTGCATTTTATATGAAAGCCTGTAATATTATATAATGTAACTTAAAAATTCACAAAAATTTCAGTACATTGAAGAAAGGTGCTCGTTTCATAGTTGTACTCTGGCTTTATTGGCATAATTACAGCATTACTCTGCTGTAACTCTTGTCCAGAATTAAATGTTTTAAATAATAGTCCAAGGCCAGACTGGTCTGTATTTAATGGTTTTAGAGGGGTTTTGTGCACGTGTGCTGGCTGACAAGCTGGAAGGTTGACCAACAAGCCATACTGGACTGGTTTAAGATAAAGTTTTTAGTAAAAGCTGTTTTAGGGACCTTTAAAAACTTTAATTCATAAAAAAAAGTCTCTTGGAGCGAACCTCTAATCCCAACAGGCGATTATTTAACAGGGCTTTGCATTTTTCCATGAAGAAAAAGGCGTTTTTTCTCAGGCCTACAGTGTCTGATCGGACCCATCTTTCATACATTTGATAAAAATCATGGCCTAAACA
>JBAJNP010000554.1:0-28424 GCA_036877545.1 Yasuhikotakia modesta
AATATGAATTTATATATATAACTGATGTTTAAACTAACATCAGTATGTTAATATTCCATAATAATACAAATACATATCACTATGTTAACGTTCCATTATGTTTTAATATCAGTAAATGTAAATTTATCAGTAAATCAGTAAATGTAATGTAAATGTAAATCTATATTCTATATGTGTGTAGGGTTTGTGTTTGCATGTGTTTATTTCCTTCAAGTAAAAATTTTTGTGGCAAGAAAGGCTTCTGAGCGCTGCAAAATAAATTATTCAATGAACTGATAAAGGCTTCTGTCAGCGTACGTTGCCATGGAAGCGGCAGCTTGAGAAACAGCTGGTGCCCAGGGGTTGAGCAAAACTGGGCGTCTGAACAGCAAACTGAGGATTTTCCAGACTTTATGATTATTAACCATATTTTTGGTTTCACAAATGGGTTTAGATATTATTTTGCTGAGACGGTTAACTGTGAGTAGTAGCTAACAGCAGCTGAAGCAGAGAAACGTGTGTTTGTGTGTCTACTGACCTGTCCAGGGCGATAACAGCAAAGTTCAGCACAGTGACGGAGCAAAAAAGCCTGTGCAGGAATTTGATGGCCTTGCACAGCAGAAGGGTGTGAACCCAGAGGCAGCACAGGGGGCTGGCGCTCAGGGCTATATCGAAGGGCACGCACACCAACCCGGCGCATATGCCAGAACAGGCCAGGTTTTTGATGAAAAGATTTGTGACAGACTTGAAAACGTTGGTGTAACAGGTGCACCACAGCACTGCAGCATTGCCTGCGGGGCAAGACGAGAAAGAGGAGAAAATAGAACAGTTGAAGATTAGCAAGAACGGGTCAGGCAACAAAATAGGCTACAAATGAATGCGTTTACGAAGGGGGCAGCCTTGAATAGCATCCATCTTATTGTCTACAGTAGTTCCCATGGCAATACCTGAATACCTGAGAGTAATATAAGGTGGAAAACATGGAAAAATTCACATTCGCTTTTGACTTCCCCTTGAAATAGCCGTGCAAATACATTAGATCGTCTCGTCTTATTCTGAAGGACAAAGAAGTAACTCAATGAATGACATTTCAAGATAATGAGGAAAGTAACAATAAGGTGAATATGCTGTAGTGAAAAGTGCTTGCAGCCCCCACATGATTTGATGACTATATTCATAAATATATAAAATATATTTATGAATATGAATTATGAACAAAATCAAAATGATTAAAAATAATTACCTGAGGTATATGACTGGAATTAAAACAAACCTGTAGTATGTGACTATATATATATATATATATATTTATGAATATACTATATTCATATAGTCATTTAGATTATAGTTTTGATCTCTTCTTGTGTCTGTCTTATGTTTTAGATGGGCTTTTTTGGAATTAATATTTATATTTAATATCTATTTCTATTATTATATTTAATATCTATTTATTTTATACACAAATTTAGCAACATCTATGAAAATATCAAGGTTATGTAAATGACTCCAACGTGAACACAGCTACACATGCAAAGCTACACATGCTCTCCTTCTCATTCATTTTCAGGTACTATTCTGTGTTATATCCCCTGGAGAGGAAAATTTCAGATGCCAAATCAAGGGATCTGGTCATCTACATCTGGGTTCATGCACTTGTCGCCAGCGTCCCTGTATTTGCCGTCAGCAATGTGACAGATGTCTACGCCACCTCTTCCTGTTCTGACGGCCAATCACTGGGACACCTGGTTTACATGGTCGCTTACAACATCACCACGCTTATTTTACCGCTAGCTGTGGTGTTTCTAGCCATGGCGCTAATTCGACGTGCATTAAGCACCAGCCAGAAGAAGAAAGTAATCATAGCTGCGTTGCGGACCCCTCAAAACAGCATTTCTATCCCATATGTGTCTCAACGTGAGGCTGAGCTCCATGTCACTCTGTTGTCTATCGTCCTTGCGTTTGCACTCTGTAGCGCTCCCTACGTTGCTCTGGTGGTATACCGTGCAGTGCTGGGGGCCACAAACGCCTCATCTTGGTTACAGCTGACAGCTGTGTGGCTGCCAAAGGTCTCGCTCCTTACCAACCCACTGTTTCTCCTGACAGTAAACCGGTCTGTGCGACGCTGTCTTCTAGACATGATAGCACGTGTTCACCGTCGCTACAGTCGAAGGAACATGGTCAGTGCCGGGGGGCTGGTTGAAGTTGGGGCGCTGGGGGGCGAGACCGTGGCTCGCTCTGGTAGTCAGCTTCTAGAGATGTTTAACATTGGCCAACAGCAGATCTTCAGACCCAACGAGGAAGAAGAAGATGAGAACGAAATATCCTCAGTGGCCTCTGCCAACTTTCAGCCCAAAGATGAAGGACAAAGCGGAACCAGCAAGACGGGCGGGACGACAGGAGAGTTACGTAAACAACAATCTGTGGATGGGGTTAAAGAAGACGTTTTAACGTTACCAAAACATTCTCCGGTTCAGTCGTGTGCCTACTCCTCTTCCCAGGTCGCCCCGGCCACGCCCACAGACCCCGATGACACGACCCAGTTTGGTTTCGGGCCTTTTGAACTGCCTCCACAGTGGCTGCCTGAAACAAGGAACAGTAAGAAAAGACTACTGCCCCCGTTGGGTAACACACCAGAGGAATTAATTCAGACCAAACAGCCTAGAGTGAGACCTGAGAGACGCATAAGCAGAAACAATAAAGTTAGTACCTTTCCTAACGTAGACCCATGAGACCACTGTGTGCGCCTGACTGAGTATTTCATTGGACGAAATCGCAGAAGAGCCAAGAATAAACACTGTCTCTGTTTTATATTCCAAGTCATTTTTAGAACGTTTTCTCTTTTTTTGTGGTACAGGGAAACGTACCAGAAAAAAGTAGGATTTTTTTCTTTTACCTGGACATATTAATAGACTCACAAACAATTAAACTGAGGAAATGCAAGAAACAATCAAACCATAGGCATGAATTGTAAGATATTCATTTTGTTTCAATGGTGAATAAAACAAATCACAAGTCTGTGTTGTGTTGAATTTGTTCTGCTCCAGTTCAGAACACCCTGAAACAACACCCCACTGCTCACACTTGTGTTTAGGCAAATGTGTAGCATGTTTGCAACACAAATATTTAACCCTGTTTCAGTGAAAAATGATTTTATATAAAGGCAGACTGTGGGTTGAATTAATGGGGTACTTTAAGTATTTCATGTCCTGTTGTGTGAAGTGTAACAAAACAGCTAATTTTGTTCACAGTGTCATTAGCCTAACAGAGATATACAACATTTAAAAACATACTTTATTTCATTATTACATTGATGAATGAAACGTGTCAATAAAAATACAGTCATGTGTCACCTGTCAGTCATGTGAGTTGTTCACACTTGTTGCTCATAAAAAAGCTCTGAAGAGGTGTTTTTTGCTGTTTTTGCACATGTAAAGTCACACAAAACAGTCAGAAGGACAAATGTTCCCACCGGTGTTCCTGTAGCTAAACACACATACTGATCAAATGTATATCTTGGATGCACCGTTGCTTTTGATTGGCTCAGCTTAATGCATATATGTAAATTTCCACCAATCCACAGGAGGTTGGGGTAATGTGTGCTCATTACTGTATTCTTCCAATCAATACTGTAGAATTTACAAATGTTCAAACCCAAGATTAAGGGAAATGAATGAACAGTGTAAAACATTGAGTAACGTTTACCCAACGTTAACAATCTGTCAATGGCCATTATTTCAGCAGAAATGTGATTAATGAGTGTTGATCACATTCAGACTGTGATGATTAGATTTTATCCCATCAGAACAGTCACTGTGTGTGGTCAGCTGCTTAAGATCCGAAGCTGAGATTTCTGCTTGTTAGGTAACAGTGTCCATTTAACACATACCGTCTAATTAAATGCCCTGTTTTCAGTCAAATCATTTAGTCACTTTTTCTACATACAAAAGTCTCCAGGGAAATAAAGCTCTTTTGTGAGAGAACAAAGACCTTAAACTGGTTGTTTGTACTGTATGTGGTAAACAAAAAGACCTCTTGCTTAGAGGTCATTTAAAAGCAAGGTGTGAACAATAGAATGTAATAAATGTACAAGTGTTTTAGTTTTGTGACTAACAGGCTTGTAGTCTGTATGGCTTATATATTTTTTTATAAATTTCTGCTGTCCCTAATAGGCTTTCATTAGATACAATGTTGTGTTGAAAACCAAATTAATTGAATTATATGTGTGTGTGTGTGTGTGTGTGTGTGTATATATATATATACACACACACACACACACACACATTTTTGTGAGAACGTTAACACTGATGGCAAAGCTAAAGCTAAAGATTAAGTCTGTGCACGTGACTGCTGTGAAAGAAGAAATGTTTATTGTTAACAGAGACTGTGTTGTTTTTTTCCATATACTAATGCTGCTCTCATTTATTCAAATGTCTGGGTGGATTTTGAAAGGCTTCATGCTTGTTTCATGTACTTTCCAACCTGCCCCATCCTTGTAATCTGTTCTAACAGAAGAAAATATGCTTCAAATTACATATTTAAAAAAAATTGGTAAGTAATGCTATAGTCAAGTAATGCAATTTCCAATTGCCTTCCTAAATCGGCCCACGATGCCCCTTTATGATGATGCTAATGACACTTGTGAGGTGAAAGCTAATTCTTTCATGGGGTCAGTGCAGTTCCTGATTAATACTGAAATGGCTAGCATGGATTTTTAGCTTTGCTACACCACAACCGGTTTGTGCAATTAAGGCTTGACATAGTGTTTGCGCTTGAATAGATGAAAAGGTCAAACAAATTGCCTTTGAATGCTGGTTGGAAACAGGCTGATTGCATTTACCTGGCACTTTTAAAACACAGGGAATGAAATGTAATGCCATTTTTAGTATTTATGGAAGAAGGCGTTTTCTTTCCAGATTTATCTAAACCAAATACTTCAAAACTAGAGATGTGATTTATTTGGTTAGAGGATTAGGGTTGCCTAGCAACTGATAACTGGTTAATATAAAGCTCCCGGCATGCATAATAGCCGACTTAATTGAAAGAGATGTTGCTTTTCGTTGCATTATGCAGGTTTTGCATTAACTGTATTGGATAACATTGTGTGTGATGTTATCTCCTCAGAATGTGGTCATGCATTGATACACTCTGATATATGTTGTACTTAATTGTGCTTACAATACAAACTCCACAAACTCTTATATGAATGTTTCTAAATGACAGTGTTGTATTTCACCGCCGCCTGTGAGAAACTCTTTGTATTTAGGGTCCTGATTGCCCTTGTGCAAGTTACTAAAACCAGATTATAGCAAACCAGTTTACACAAAGTACTTGAAATATGATTTATGTGCTTATGATAATCTGCTCAGCACAAAGCTGGTGAAAAAAAACGATTCCATTTTTAGAACCCTGATTTCTAGTTATATAAAATAACCTACATAAACAACAACAACAACCATTTTTTCAAAGTCAAAGCTTATTGCTGTCACCCATACATTTCTGGCATTAGAGTTGCTTTGGCAGCTGTCTGCATATTTATCAATAACATGTTGACCAGCTGTGTCCCTGGCCTGAGGATATCAGTCATTTTCAAGAGATTTCAACAGCAGAATTGGCCACATCTGATGTAAGCTCACGGCTACAGACACCTGGACAAGTGTATCCTCTGAGTGAAGCGAGCCCGTATGAATCCAGGCTATCCACCAGCGACCAGCTTCAAGATGCAAGGAGCATCTTCATTACATCTTAAGTATCTGGATCCAAGGGCGTCGCTGGCTAGCAGGGCTCTTATCAAAACCATCGCATGGAATGAGTTTCCATATGTGCAATTCAAGCAGACTATATTTTAAAGTAACTCTTCTAACTTTGAAGTAAGTTTTGTCCTAAACAAAATATTAAAGAATGTACAGTACCTTCAAGTCTGTATTTACCTGTATTAGCCTGAGCTTAAAACAGTAGTATTGGTTGGTACTATTGGCTCTCATAAACAGAAGGAACTCAACCTATATGTGTCTGTGCACACTCAACCCCATCAGTGCTCATCCCTATAAATCACTTCAGAGCAGGAAAACACATGGAAAACCTCCAAGGAAACCAAAGACCACCTCATTAAAGAAAAATACCTATTTCCACAGAGTGAAAATGCACTCTTCCTTTTAAAAATGGGAAACGGAAAAAAACTAAGACCAAAAACATAAAGCCAATATTCTTCCGGTGATTATGGTGCCTTGAAAAATGACTGGCCTCTTATAATGGCTTCTCAGACCATCATGAATGTTAAGTAAACACTATTATCCAGTCTGAATGGATGACCCAGGATTGCTTTGTAGATTACATTTGCTGAGGCAGCCTCTCTTTGAGCCATAAATCAATGAGGGGGTTGAAATGATTCCTAGGTCACATCATACAGCTGTAATACATCTGGTACTCAACAGCCGGAACAATAATGACATTTCAGTTCTAAATATTGGGCTATACTGTGATTGTTGCATCACATTATGTTTTATACAATGTCTTTTACAGACAACACAAATGCTTTGGTGTGTGGGTTGTATGCAGAGAGACACAAGATATGTTTTATTTTGTGCAAAATTCAATAATTCCACATTTGCCTGCATATACCAATAAGTTAATACACTAGAAGATGGTTTTGTATTTATATGTGTCTTGTCCATTAGACAAATGCATTTATATAAAAAGAGAAAATGTATTCAATTATTATAGCTCCTGCTTGAAGCTTTATTTGTTTAAATTAAATACCATCCGGATGAAACATTTGATTTAATGCAAAGAGAATTTAGCTCAGTTATGGACATAAACTTGTACTCCAATTAAATGTCACTTCACAAGAGGCTTCTACCTACATGCATTAGAGGGCAGTGTAACTTTAAAAATTGGGTCGACTTGTTTTGAATAACATTATGCAAAATGGATTAGGATAACAAAATTCCCTGTTATAAGTGAAGTATTCTCTGTTTTTTTATAAGTAATCAACATTATTATTGTAGTACATGCATAAATCTTATGTCTCATGATTCCTTTCAAATCAATAATGAAGCTTTTAATTAATGCATCTTAGATCAACAAATGCTGTTCGCCAAATAACATCAGCCAAGCAAACAGTCTCGTCTATTGATTGCCTGTTGTTTGAAAAGACCTTAGATTTCATCCATCAAACTGAAACTAGTCTGATTTTTTCAGGCTGTCATTTCACTGGAAATCTTGCAGTCTTGGCTTAAACTGAAGATGATATATTACAGAGTCAAATTATGTAACTCTCAAAAGTCTTGCAAGATTCTTTTGAGAGTTAGGGCTTAAACAAAATTAAAAGTGGGCTAAAGATCAGCATTTAACACTTGAAGAGTAGACCTATTTTGATAATATAAGCCTTTCATCTTAACATACCAAGGGCAAGAGCTGTCATTTACGAAAATGAACCGCAGTTATGCAAAAATCAACCACGGTTGTGTTGCAATCCACGCTACACAAGACCTGGCACGTTTGGAAGGGTGTAAGCGAAAGGATGATTATGTTTTTCAAGCTAAAATGCAAAGCAAGCTAAAACGCTGTCCACCCACTCTATAATTTAAAACACATAGAAGAATTCACACTCGTGAGTAAACAGAGTTATCAATTAGTTGTCATTGATATGATGTCATGAGATCTGGAGGACAACAACAAAACAAATAAAAAAGTCATGGCGTATCAGCCTGCCAAGTGGTTTGTATCCTCTCTCTGTGGCCAGATCTCTTTAGCAACCCTTCATTGTAGATCAACAGTCAGCCAATCAGAAGCAACAACACCATAAATTACCATATTGATGTCATGATGCACACAGATGGGATCAAACTAATAAGAAAAATACCAAGAAATGTGTGACCTTGTTGTTATTGATTCATTTCAATTCCAAAATAAAAATGTCACTCCCCAGAGGACGATTTTAGAGTTCATTGGTGTCGCTCTTCCAAAGCTCATCAAATGTTTTTAATTTTATTCTAAACCTGCTTAGAAAAACATACAAATGAAGAAATTGTTTTGTACACATTGCACAGAACATTAAATGAATGTGGAGAGCATAGATCACACAGAGTTTAGTTACTATGTCTTTTTGTAAAGATGAAGGTTAAAAAGATTTTAATTTAGGCATTAACTAAATTTTTAAAAAGAAAAACCGTCTCATTCCCTCATCAAACTTCCCTCATTTTTATGTTTTTGCTTTCCATTTATGGTCATTGATTTCTAAGATATTACAAAGACACAACCAAGACATTGAAGAGATTTTGTTGCTGGGCAATACTGTACTCTTTAGGAATACAGGAACTAAACAGATACATTTTGCTTTAGTGTGCCTTAGCTTAATCAAGATGTTATAAAGTTAATGTTTAATATTTTGTTCTGTTTAAAAGACCAGCAATACCATTGGTATCGCACTGGTTATCGTTTGGTACTGAAGGAAAGTGGATCACCGTTTACACTAATATATTATAAACTCTGGGATACTTGATTCTGATTGGTTAATCGCCGCATGGTCGGATATTTAATGGTAAATATGCATCATCCGGGTAACAGGTGTCCTTCTTACCGGTTCTGCTTTCACGTGCTTTGAATCACATCGCTGGATTGTTTATGCGGTTTAAGTTTTGGAGGTACTTTACATCTTATATGATTGTAATTGTAGTAAACAGCAAACAAAACAAGGATGAAACGCGGAGGAAGATGGCGGCTGGATCTCGTCCGATTGTTGTCGGTAAGTAGGCGGTTGTCTGTTAAATAATTGTCACGATCAAGCTCCTTTATTAAAGTTTATAACATTATTTCATGGATATATTAGTAAAATATTTAGTTTCGATCCTTGAGCCCGACTGGTGAAGCTGAGTTGTGTGAAAGTTATGCTGATATAAACATACACCTGTGATCTTATGTCAGTGTTAATGCGCCGCGGCGTCTGCCTGTTTTTGAAGGACTACATTGTTTGGCGGAAGCATAATTTTTATCAATACATTACATTTTTGTTGCTTTGTGCGTGTTTTATAAAGATTTGCCTGGAAAATTTTACCTGTATGTACCTGCTACCTGTTTTACCTGTATTTACATGCTTTAGTGGCGTTTGGTGTTTGTGTTTAGCCCTATTATTGTCTATGCTGTGATGGACCGTTTAACTCCAAATCTGTTGGATTGATACGTATATCAATACGTATGGGTGGATTATAGCTTATTGTAAAACGTTATCTTATATATTTTGGCTGCAAACCTAGCATTAGATGCCTTATTCTTCCAAGATGAGTTTGTAGCTCCCATATTAATGTGCTTGTTTGACTTTCCAGACAAAGTTTATGGAATCTTAAAAGTCATTTAAAAACAAACACAAAATAAAAACATTATGTAACAGTACACTTCACTTTCCAGAAGACCTTTTATTTTTGTCAACATTTTGATAAGTTATAAAAATATGAATTCCTGAAAGGGGGACATTGTCTACAGTCGTAAATGTTATTGCATAGTTGCTCTGTTACTCACTCTCAGAGTCAAATTTTACGTGTGTTTAAGCTCTCATTTTGTATTACAGGTAACACAGATGGGTTGTCTCGGAAGCCCGGGTTCTGGAGAATTCTTTCACTGTCTGGACTTGAACCTCTCATAAAACTCTCATTTTCCTGAAGAGCTCCAACAATCCCACTCTCTTACTTTGTCCACAAAGGTGAATCACATTTTCCATTGAGCCAACCTACCAGTCCAATGTCAAAGCCGCTCTCTCCATGTGAATTCCTTATAAAACCCTGCCACCACAACTAGTATGTTGCGTTTAATGCCTAAATGCTTCACAAAGGCCCATTAACAGCCCGCAATATTATAAACCCCCAACCCTGGACAGACTGAATAAACTCAGGTGAAGCTGTATTAAATATTTATAGTTAGTTTCCATTAGTGATGCAATAAATGTCTGTTTTTAGCTACAGCGTTGTATCATGTACTGGTATTAGGAAAAAAGACAAAGTTAGGGCCTCAGGGACAATAGAGGCTGTTAAATGTGTTTTTTTTATTTTTGTACTTTAAGACACATTTTATTCTCCACTGTTACCTAGCATCAGACCTTTCTTTAGCTCAGAACAGTCTCAGCCTCATTCTTTTAGTTTCCTTATAAAGCTGACAACTGAACAAAGGTTCGTGACTTGACTTTGCCCTTCACCAAGTTTATGGGAGTGTGTCAATTATAAACCGTTGGTGTTTTTAGAGGTCAGAATGTTCTTTATCCCAGCCTGAAGTCTAATTAAACATTTGCACGGATCACAGCCAATTCAAGATAAATATTCACAGTTTTCATTCACAGCAGTTATGAATGTTAGAAACTGAATTGATTTCAGTTGCTATCAGAGTTTCTGAATTGAATTCTTTGGCTTTTTTGTGGCTATACAGTAATCTGTGAAGTTGCAATAGTGGGGCCAGAAGTCAGGACTGAAACATCAGGCAACCATAAGATGTTTTGTTTTTTGCCTAGTGAGGACAGCCAAAACATTCTTAAATCTTCTTTAAGCTTTTCCTTCAACACTTATATTTCTAGTGTGGTGTCTATTTTGTCTGGCCTGAGATCAGTATGTCTGGTGAGCCTGTTTAAACTCAGGTACTGGGCCAACGCCATGGAGCGGTTAACGTTCCTGCAACTGTATTCATCCTACCATATTTCCATAAACACATTATTGTTTATAGGTGTGCTGTAATGCATCTGTGCCTCATGTTTGGCTTTATTCTGAACTGAAGGTTGAATATTTTCCAGAGTTTACGGACATGAGCACTTGTAAGTTTATTTGCATGCGAGTGGAGCCACAAAAAAAAACATCTAAATGATAGTTAAGCTGTTTACTCAGAGTTCATACCCTGGTTTCAACACATCTTCTTTGAGCATATTGTACAACCCAGTGAAACGGCTTTCCATACACAAATGATTCTTTCATGGATAGGCAGGAGTTTTCTTTTAATTACTAGGCATGACTAATGGAAAAGCTGAGCTCAAATAATGGATGGCAAGAGGCATTTTTCTACACTCGTGCCATTGACCTGATGGCAAACAAAGTTTTTATTGCCTGACTAAATCGTAGGCTAGTCTTTTAGCCAACAAATAAAGGAAAGATTTCCTAGCTTCAAGTGTATTTTTTGGTGAAATGAAGTCATGCATGTGCCGTGAGTAACGCTAAATACTGTGTTTGAAGTGAATTAACAACCCAACAACAATTGTTGGAGTCTAGTTAGGTTAGCATAGACTGTCTTCACCAACCCATGTTATTTGTAAGCCATCCATAAAAGATCATCTGTGTTCCTCGACTATGTAATGTGTAGGTGATTTAAAGTTGTTAGTTAAACACCAAATGTACAGTGTTGTGTCGGAGGTATTGATGTGTAAACAGGTGTTGAAGGGATAGTTATAAGAGAACCATAATGCTGTCATAATTTTCTGGTCATGTCATTTGCATGTATGTCTTACTGTTTGGTAGCTGATCTGGAAGAGCGAAGCATTAGCACCTTGGAGTGTGTGATTGCGCGCGTGTGTGTGTGTTCCCTGAGAATCAAACACCCAACCTTTGTGTGGTTAACACAACACAACACAATGCTCCAGGAACAAAAAGAACAACCGCAACATTTGTAAAAATTTCTCATCTTGTATTCCATGGAAAAAAGAAAGTCACATGGATTTGGAACAAAACGGGGATGAGTAAATGACAACACATTTTCCATCTTTGGTTGAACTCTCCCTTTAAACAAAATAATGGACAATGGATGTTAAAACAATAACCAGGCATCAAAATGAGTCAGATGACCCGAATGTGGGATCGGTAATTAAAAGCCCATTAGTACATACAGAACAACAGTCTGCTTAACTTTGCTATCAGTGTTCACACACCGGGAGCCCTTAAGCATGTACTGGAGAAAACCGGCTATGCGGTTAATAAATCAGCTTCATCTCCTGTGGTTCCTTGTCACTTCTATTGCTCAAATTCACAACTGGTAGTAAAAGACGAAGTGTTTTCTTCACGAGGCCCTTTTAACTTGGATAGAGCTCTTGCTTAACAAGAGCCATACAGGATAAAAGGCTGGCCAGCAATTCTTGTTGAAAGGTTTTTTTCTTACCTTGCCTTGTTTTCTCTACCAAACACTGAAGATTGATGCTGGAAGGTGACCAGAGGAATAGATCCATTTTCTTTGCGAACGAAGCGTTCTGCTCGCTAATGTGGTTACGTAACGTGGTTCTCGCTGTAGAGTTAGGGTTCTCGGGTTTAACACTTTGTATGTCTGGGTTCCACAACAGGAATTGATTGTTCTAGGATATTGGTTTTGGGGTGCCACATCTAATAGTTTTGTTCTCCTGCGCACAGTTCTTGCACAGTTTCAATATGACTGAGCTGCAGTCTCATTTTCCTTAAATTATTAACTCACAATTTCCATTGGCTCCTGGAAGATTGACTCTGACAGTTTTTTTTTAAACTAATGCACGTGCTGAAATAGTCCAAGTATTAAATGTGAAGAGGAAAATCTGTTTTGCTGAAGTAATGACACATTCCAACCTGCTCCTAACAGCAGGAAGAATACTTGACCAAGACTGTTTTTCAAAGGATTTTAGCCCTGATGAAATGGACAAGATGTACCATTGGAAGTACCTGGTTTTCTTCAAACTCTGTCTGACCTAATATTAAGGGTGTGATAGGCTGAAAATGGCCACAGGCAATACAATTTGTGAAGTAACTATTGATAATGACCAGTGCTGTAAGAATAGTTTCAAAAGTCAGTGTGAACACACAGTAGTTCAATCTGGTTTGGGGCCTGTAGGTTGATGTTACAGAGTGTTTACGTTAGTCTTAATGTAGAAAATACTTAATTTATGTGGTTTGCATGTGCAGGTATCACTCAGTTCAGCTAAAGAATGGTTTATAGTTGTTTGGTTTATAGAGTTTTTGACTTGGGCTGTTTACAAACGTGCAGTTGTAAATTTACAGTCATGCACCTGTGAAGCAAGCGTTACTTTGACTTTGTCTTGAACCAGGATTCCTCGTTTTTTAAAAACAACTTGTGAAAATACATTGTGTGGTTTTGATTTAAGCAAGAAAAGCCCTCGCTTTTAGACCCTACATTCCAACACCGTAAGCTTTTCAGAAATGGTACCGGCCTTCTTTGAAGTGCCCCCCTCTGAAGATCAGGTCTTTGACATCACTAACTCATTTAATGTCTAACCAAATAACTCTCAGCTTCTTGAAGTTCCAGGATCTGAACGTGTTGCAATAAAGTGAATTCATGGTCATCTGGTTCTCTGGCCTGACTTGTAGACCCTGGTAGGTTTTCGTTCCTCGATCGAAGAACATGTGCTGTTTTTATGAAACCCTATTGGCTCGTCACCACAACATGTCATTGGCGATTGACGAATGAGTTAAAAGGTGACTTGTGATTGTGGTACAGAAAATGTTTAGAGAGGATATTTTAGAGACTTGAGATAATCAAGGGATATAGGACAAGCCGAGCTTAAACGTGCCTTAAATAAAATCATCAAAGAGTAAAGAAATAGTTTAAATCTTGAATTATCCATTGCCTTAGAGTCTTTAGGGAACAGACGGTTTATACAGGGCTGCGTTACCACACAAGCTGAACTAGGACCAGCACTGAAGAAGCTGTATTGAGAAACATCTGTCAGTGTGGTGAGGCTCTCTCTCACTGGCTGTTTGCGGGTGGTTTGTTGTGCTATTTTGGATTGGGCGCTGCAGCTGAGGGCCGGTCTGGCACACGAGAGTTTGGGGGAAAGCCACAGTGGCGTCTGTCTCCTGGGGCCTTTAGTAGAAACACCCGCTGAGGGCCCCACCATTACTTTCAAATAGCAACTGTAATGTTGCTAAAAATGACCAGGAGGTCATATTTGGGGTCAGTTTATATGATGTTTTGTGACTAGGCCCTCCTGCACGTGAAGCATATGTATATTTTTGCTTTGTTTGTTATTTTGTCAGTACTTGTTCAATATTTGTGAGCGTTAACCCAATTAACCTTAAATTGACATCCGCAACAAATTTTTACCTTGTTTAGTTAAATTAGCCTGAATGTTGTTGTTTGGTGTTTGTGCTTTCATTCTGTGGTTAAAATGTTTTCATTCACCAATGTGGAAAACCTAAGTGTGTACTTTGCCCAGTTAAACCATTTTTGCCACAGCTGGCAAAACACAGAGACGGTCTAAAAAACGTCTGTTATGTAAATGTGCAAATTCTGCTTGTTAAAATCGCAAAGCATCATTGTCACAGCATGTGAACTTTCAGTAATGATCGAGAGAAATATTTGTGGTTTTTATTTGTCATGCATTAATATGTATCAGGCCTCCAGGCTTTGATCAGTTTTATATATATATATATATATATTATATATATATATATATTGTGGTCTGATGACCTCCATTAGCATCTGTGAGAGGTTTAAAAATAGTTATGGTTATGTTTGCTAATGTGTTTGTGACGCGTCAAACTTCACTAGTTCAATAAAAAAAGGAACATTAATGCAGAGAGACCAGTAGTGTCTGATGTTGTAGTGTTCCTGTAGCTCAATTGGTACAGCATTGTGTTAGCATCCTGAAGGTTGTTTATTCAATCCCAGGGAACACAAGTACATAAGTTAAGTACTGATTAATTGAATTTACTGTAAAGTGGTTTAGATAGATGTACATATGGAGCAGACACTTCTACATATTTGTAATGAGATAGAGTTTGATGATCAAAGCAAAACACAAATGATCTTTGTGTGTATGGCAACATGCTAATGTACTGTAATTGCAGGAACAACACAGTAAATAACTGTGTCTACAGCAACAGTTGCTTGTATTTAAAATGACTGGAGTCAGAGGAAAGATCAGATCACTTTGTGACAGCAAAGGTTAAGGTCAAAACGACAAATTTACTAAATCAATTTTGTTTGATTTGTCTTGTAAAAGGAATAGCTGAGATCTGCTCTTTTTCCACAGTATTCAAGTATAACTGCAAATATGAAGTCTGATGTGTGATCTTCCATTCGATCCATATGTTTCAATAAAAACAGCTTTATTGAAAATTAAAGTGAAAACGCACAGAATCGCAATGAATTAATTCAGGGCTTAACAAATCTGCAGTTTGGGACAAGAATGCGCTCTGACCTTTCTACTGATTCCAGTAAAGTCATTTTAAAGTCTAAGCAACTCTTACGACAGACTTCAGCCCTTCACTTGGCATGTCAGCAGTGTTTTCTGTCTTATTTGTAGCCCAGTCCGTGACAAATGTAAGTAGGAAAGCTGTCTAAAACCCTTAATTTCCACCCCGACATTTGAAAGCCCAATAATATTCGTTCACCTGATCCAAAGGCCCAGTCACAGGTTGCTGCTTGTTTCTCCCAAGTCCACGTGACTCGTTTGTCCCGTACGCGAACGCAGCCTCTCTCCCGGTTCCTGGAGCATCGAGTTACATCGGGACACTTGCCCTGGGTCATAAAAGCATGCAGTCATTTAGTTTGAAGCATTCTCCAGATCGTTTCCAAATGCTTAAATGTCATTATGAGGCAAATCTGGCTGTGTTGCTACCGTATCTTTATTACGGTTGTTCTAATGGCTTCTGTGGGAGTGAAGTCATCATATGTCCTCCTCAGAACCGTGAATGACCTGATGTGTGGCCAGCGAATGTTATGCAAAGGTCCTCTGATCTCATTTCCTCTGTTGAAGACGATTGCTCATCCATAAACAGATGCAATAAAACTGCAAAAATGTGAGTCTGCAAATATAATCCGACTTGAAAATTATGCAGATGATGGTTTCGACCGGCACCCACGATTGTTTCAGATTATTTGTGTGAACTTCGTTCGTACATCTTGTTGGCAGTTCTGTTATCAACACTGGCAGAAGTGTTTGTGATGAGATTAGTGAAAGCAGAAGTTCTGTTTGGACGGCTTGTTTTTTGTCTGATTTATTATTTATGTTGTGAGGGATAAGTGAGATTCCTATTTGTTCTGACAGTAAATCAATTTTGGGTTGTACCAAAAGTCTCTGAGGTAAATCATTGCTGTGTCACATTAATGTCTTTTTGAGTGATTATGATATTTTATCTGAAGCCAGGGATTATTTCTACTCTGGATGATTTTCTAAGAGAAATTATGGATCTCATATGCTGTTCGCTCACATGCTATGAGTGTGTCATTAAAACAACATTGTTTCTGAGAAAATCTTTTATTTTGGATTGAGCCTGAGGAAAATGTTTTCTTTTTTTTTTTAAGGACGGACCTTTACACACATGGTGGCGAATTATTCAATGTATTTTCATTGGCCTCGCGTTAATGGCGGCTGACAAAAAAAAGTGTGTTTTGAGGCCTGTCCATCAAGTTAATCAGGAATGCCCACATTAAAATTAATATAGTGTTATTTGGACCATCTCCACCAGTGTTTGTGCCAGATTTTTTGAGCTATAACCAATTCTGAACTGACGCAGAGGTGCACAAACCACAGGATTGGCGGAACACTTAAGAAGCTGTCAAACTTGGGCAGTGCCGTCTGGCTTGCTCAAGGATCCAGCGTTCGAGAACTCGTTTCAATGCATGGCAGCCAGTCTTCCGCCACGTGGCAAGACTCATAAAGAGCAACTTTCTTTTAGTCTGAGGTGTGTAGTTGAGAGTCGACTCAGGCAGAGTCTGTTTCCTCCGTGTTAGACTCCAGCCTGAGGTGAACCCCGGTGCAAAACGACTTTATGGAGTGCGCCAGGTGAGACCACCCCTGAGAATTAAAATTCAAATCACATTTAACTGACTGGTGCAGAATTTAGAACTATTCATGTTTTTGTGGAACTGCAACCTCAGACCCCCACGGTCACGGATGATAAATTACATGCTTGCTCAAGAGAACTTTAAATATCAGACGCCTTAAGACATCAGTTTGGAATTTGATGCCTATAATTTTCAAGCCATGTTCAGTTTTATAGTAGCCCACGTAAGTAGCTTGTGGTCTTAATTCAGATTAAATATATATCGTACAACCTATTAGTCTGTCAGATTCAGAAAAGCAGATGACTTTTCTCTGAGGTATTTCTGCACTGGCCAGTGATCACGTTAAGCATCCTAAACAAGTCACCCTCGTTGTCGCACAATGTATTCATGCCATTGTTTGTCATCCAAGGTTCACACACCCTCCTGCGGTCCCTCCTGACCAGGTGTGAACAAAATGAGAAATACTTTGAGTGGGTGGAACTGTAGGTCACGGTAGAGATGGTTTACTTTGCTTCTTTACATTTTTATAGGCGGTGAGATTTACTGTCTCCCTCAGAGGGACAGAGATTCTCACCCCACAGCGTGGGATTCCTCTCTGACAGACTGTGCTGGCACATAAACATGCTGGCCAAAAAATATCTTGGGTTTAACTTTTAAATTGCTTGTCAGGAATATTGGATGTTAGTTTATAGCCTGTTAAAGATCATACATGTTTAATAGTCTTAACTTATAGTGGTGTCCTGCATCATGGTTAGAGTTGGTGTGTGACCTTAATGTCTGTTTTGTGGTTTTTACTGGTGTCTGTGTGTGTGTGTGTGTGTGTGTGTGTGTGTGTGTGTGTGTGTGTATGTGTTACATTATAGGGACCAAGTATCCCTTTAAAGTTTGACCTGGTTTTCCATGAGAAAACAAGTTTATAAATAGATTTATAAAGTTTATAAAAAAGGTTTTCATTGAGGGTTAGGTTTAGGAGTAGGGTGATGGAATATACAGTTTATAAAGTATAAAAACTATGTCCAAACCAACACGTGTCTGTGATACAGCCTGCAGTGGGTTGTAACATTGATGAAAGTGCTCATACCAACAAATTCTTTTGTGCACTTGTACTTCATCAAAACAAATCCAATAAATTTAAACCTCATTCATTTAATTACTTTTCTTCATAATGGGTGAGTGTTATTTCAGTGCTGCTTTCAGAAGTGAGGGGAAATTTCCTGCCCTCCATAAAACTTTGTAGAGAATTCTCACTTCTTCATGGTTTTTTATTTTCGTCAAATGTAATTGCACCAAGATTTAGGAAAGTGATGTTTATGAGAATGACCAGATTCCCATAGAGTTTAACAGCAACACTTTTGTCTGAAACAGTCACATGTTCCATCTGAAGAGCCTGAAAAACCCTAGATTCTTTCTTCTTTATTTTTTCTTTCTCTATTTCTCTGTCAATTTCTTTCTTTCTGTCTTTTGTTTCTCTCTCTTTTGCTCCTCTTTCTTTCAGTCTTTCTTTTTCTTTCTTTCTCTTTCTGTCGTTCTTTCTGTCTTTCTTTCTTTGTTTCTGTCTCTTCTTTTTTTTTTTCCTCTTTCATCCATTCCATTACATTCAGGAACCTTTAGATTGGATTCATACCCTGTTTCAAAGCTGTGTTCTTTACCAGGACAACAGTACATGATGTTCCCTTAATGTCTTATTAGGAAAATTGCAGACAGCTCTCACCGTGTCTCGTGTGCCAGTGCAGACTGTTCGCAGAGGTCATCCTGTCTGTAACAAAGCATCTGATGGAGTCCAGACCGGAGGAAATGCCATACGCTTTAAGATAAGCCAGCTTTCCTAGGTTCTCAAATAAAACCCATTGCAGGCCTGCCACATTCACACAAGCATCGAATGAAACCCACCCAAAAATACCCACCCAAGCCCCCTGCCACCATTCAAGAACGGTAGACCCTTAGACATCGAGGCATTATGTGGCATTGTAACATGCCTGCTGTATAAACTTACTGTGATAACTGTGATCAAGTGTATGATGTAATTACACCCTTTAATGGCATATCTCAAAAGGTGTTCTTGATTATACTGCTGAAACAACCTGCAAATAAAAATAAACACCAGTTGTCAGATTACACAAGTAGTTTAATGTCTCTGTGTAATGAACGAGGCATCTTAAATCTTTAATACATTCAAATTTGTTCAGTGAAGATGATCCAAAGATGAAACGCCATAAAGACAAAGACAGTTTAACAAGTCGGTGCCGGGGGCTAGAGGAAAATAAGCAGTTAAAGGGCTGTTAAAAACTTACGGCGGGAGGCCTAATCATCTCGCACACAGAAGCAAAGTGGCACTGGTCCAAAGTCAAGCAATTATTCCCATTTATAATAATGGGAATTTTGAGACGGAAGTTTTAAACTGTATGGCTGCAATAAACATGTCTTAGCATTTATGAATGCTGTAGTTTTGTCTCTAAGGAGGCTTCTGAGCAGTAGTTTGTTTACGTAAATATTTTGCTGTGCTGGTTAATAACGTCAGTATTTTCTTTAGCCTCTGCTTTCCATCATTCCTGTCATTCCCAAACAAACATGAGAACTGTAAGCAGACGGTGGCCAGGAATGTTGCTATGGTTTCAGTAAAACATCATACAATTTTCTGCATTTATGATGATGAAAGATCAGGCTGGCATAATGGTCCCGCTTATTTGTTTACATGTGTCTCTAAAACGTGCCAGATATCACCCACTGAAGCTAGTTTTGCATTCTGTATGGCATTGAGTCCTGGCATTGAGCATAAACGCCGTCTGAGGGAGAGAATGTTTCTTCAGTGTTATGAAACGCTGGTGTTGAAGCCTGAAGCTATTAGCCGGTTGCTGGGGTGAGAAACCTGGTTGGTGTAAATCAGCAGGGAGACTCTGAGCTCCAGGAAGGTGAAACCAAAGAACCCACATTAAAACTGTCTGCAGCTCTACCACCTGTAGAGAACGTTTTTTCCACTGTATGCTACCAAAATCTCACTTTGATGTACAACAGAAGTTACCACCATTTACTAAATTAGCCAACAGAGGTTGTTGCACCAATCAGAATCCTCGTTTCTGGTGTTGAGAGAAATGCCATTGGTTTTGGCGAGGGCTAACTGAGAAATGTATACATTCGTAGTTGTGTGTGTGTTGAGACTTGCTTGACCCTTTTTTAGCATGTTTAATAATGGACCGAAACTGTCCATTCAGCAGGTTCGTATGACGGGTCAGCAAGAATCATGGCTGGGGAACTACATAAAGGGGAAACTGTGGCCAGATTCTGCTACTTAAATCAGGTATTTATATAGAACCATGGAGGCTGTAATCGTGGTCGCCTAAATATGCCCCTCAGATTAAAGAAATGGAACGGTTTAGCTGTGCCTCATAGCAAAGCTGGTAAAGAAAATCATGAGATGAAGTAACGTTTGGCTGTAATCAACCCGTGTTTGAATATTTTGGTCAGAGTACTACTTTTCTATAGTTACAACAGTCGTGCAAATCACTGGTTGAAAACCAAACCATTTGAATTTAGAATATGCTATTATTTCCAAAATATACCGGCAAAAAACGGTAATGCATTTAACTGCCTCAAACACACGTGATGTTTTGAAGGCCTGAACATGCTTTTCGAAAACTTGCAAGGCAACCAGATCTTTGTAAACAAAATACATTAGCCAAATCAGGGTGAGTCTAAGCTTTCAGTCTTAGTGAAGCTCAGCCCTCAACATTGATTTGAGTCGATGTGGCTAGGAGGAATATTTCTTGCCTTAAATACAAAAGGTCGCAAGTTCGACTTCAGCCCGCTGGCAGCTTTTTAAGATAAACAAATTAGGATTGTGTCTTTTTGTCAGTATAACAGTGGCGAACGTGGTGGTGACAGGCAGCACTCAAGGATAAACAAGGATAATACTTGATATTACCAACGGTTTGTTAATGAATAGCAAGGAGATGATTCACGGTGAATCAATGACATCATACCGCTTACCGAACTGCAGCCGCTGGTTTCTGCAAACGTGGCGTGTGATGACATAATCGTAATCTCAGATTCGTGTGACCTGGGGGGCTAAGATGGAAAACACAGACTGAATGGGGGGTGGCAAGGCCCAGGAGCCAAAACGAAAAGGCTTTATTTAAGCGAGATCAATAAAAACATACACATTTGTTGTATACATCCAACTACATCTGGTAAAGTTGTAAAGATATCATATTTAGTTGAATTTACCATAGAAATGCACTCAGATTTCCTCTATATTTTCTTAGCAGTGTTCAAGGCCTTTGATGGTTCAAAAAGCCAGTAATTGGATGATCCACAGGTTCATTAGTCGCATTCATCAGCCGTCAAATCAGTTATATTTGTATCCACACAATATTCAGGCAAACCGTGTCCCCTGGGATGAGCGGAACCCCACCCGGCTCAGGCTTCACTCTATGACATTGAGACTGGGCACAATTGATGTGGCTTCCAAAAGGCTCGGTTGCCAAGTTTCAAAATGAAGAATGTTTTTGGACAATGAGCATCTAGGGCCTGATTTCTGTGCTTATACTGACAATTGTGGGTTTTTTCCATTGCTTATAAAAGTGGATGGTGTGGAGAGCTTAAGCGTTTTGTGAGCCATTTCTTCCCAAGAGCGAAACAAAAGAGCAGCTTTTTCTTTTTTCAAAAGTCCTAATGATTTGGATCTAGAAATCTCTATCTAGGGTTTATTTTAAAAGTTCATTGGCCTTAAGAATTCCTCAGCATTCTTATCCTTACTGACCCAAGATTTGCAACAAATAAGAGGGCTGGTATTTATGTATGATGTAATTGTTGTTCATTCGCTAGCGTTGCTTAATGCTATGAAGATTTCCTAGTAATTGTTTATTGTGCATGCTGGTTAGGTCAGGGTTGCCAGGTCCAAGTAAAATTTAAAGCCCAAAGAAAAAACTCTTGATTTGTTCAATTTAATGCTTATATAAATATATATTTATATATGCTGTGAGTTCATCCCCACACTTCTAGCACCACTGCTGTGGCTGTAACTCACATAACACTGAATTTGTTGTGACATCAAATTCCCACATTTTCCCTGTTTTGTTGCAGTTAAGTGGTTGCCAGGTGTTTTTTACAGGATCAATACATCCAAGGAAAGTATTATTTTATCCTTTTAATTTCCTTGTACCACACCAGCTAAAATGTTTCCCTTTGGACCATCATGAAAGCGACCCCAAACCTGTAAAGCTTGGCTCCAAAACAGCTTTTTCAATATAGCCCAATTGTGCAGAAAATCCATGATACTGGCAACATTTTAATAGATTATGCTCTATGTCTTGTGTCTTAAATGTAGTACAGAGCTAAACTTCAATAACATGAATAGTGTGTGCATTTAATAAAGGCTTTTTCTCTAAATGTTTATGGTTATATGTTTCTGATTTGTGATGCATTGAATGGCTTTGACCTTTGTATGTAGAACTTGTGTAGCCTCAGATCTCGCAGTTTCAACTGGAAGCGTTTCGGAATCTTAATAATAAGATATGACTACTGGCTCCATTATCGCCCCATTAATCCCTGTGAGGTATGTAAACCACTGTCAGACTCCCACTGTAATTTGACATCTATCAGCCTTATACCAAATCTACTCACTGTAACTACAATAATTCACCTTAAATCTTTTTGGCAAACTTACACAATTACCGCATGTAGCTACCAGCTCACATTTTTGTGAAAATTAGTTGTATGTTGCAGTTAAAATGCTGTTTAATATGACATATGGCTAATTTGCTTACTGACTCACTGGCTTTATTGTTGAAGTCTGGTTTGGCAGTGTTGGTTTGGGTTTTAACCAGACTGTCATTACACCAAAAGTCCAGGGCAGTGAGGGCTTCCCTCGAAGTCTCGCACATGCGTTTGAGTATAAATAAGTGTGAAGGCTGAGGGAAAAAACACTGACAGAGGCTGGACTGTGTTTAGCTGAACCGGAGCTTTCCAGCATTCTGCCTGTTTTTGTCATTTCCTTTCCCTTAAATTTGGGAAACTCCTTGATGTTCCGTTGCTAATTTCAGGAAAAAGTGTTATGCAAAAATAACAACACGACTAACACGATAAGTTGCAGATTGATGTTTTGTCAGCATGGCTTAAACATTGTGAGACGTTGTGAGATATAATTCGAAAGGACTTTTAATAAATGTTAAAGAACTTCGGAAAAGCTTTGAATCGTATTAGTTTAAACTGTTTTAGTATTAACAATAAGGTGTATGTGGACACAAAACAATAACACAATAGTTATAGATATGTTTAGATGTGCCAAAGAGAGATGAAGACTCAGATGTGCAGAAATGTGCAGTCTCCTATCTTAAAGTGCTTCAGTGCTGTTATTGTGCTGTAAACTCAAGTGCAGCAGTCTGAAAAGAGGGCGGAGCCTAATGCCAGATGTTTATTAAAGTTTCCAGTCCTTCTTACCAGTGTTGATATGAACAGGAGAAAGACACTTGTAAACAGTTTTATCTGCAGGCTCAAACGTTCCATGACACAATCCTGTCTTACTTGAAACTGTATGTTTAAAATAACTGCTAAAATATGTGATATACATGCAGTATATATGCAATACAACCCAAAAGGTACTTTTCTTCTGTTAACTTTGTTATTAGGCTCCTGCCATCTTCAGTTAAAGATTATTGTGTAGATATGCTGCTAAAGACAGAATTAGCTCTAAAATCTGATCTGAGATCTGACGGATGTTGATGTTTATAATACACGCTCATTATTCCTCTTTAAAGCTTCACAAGAAATAAAATGACTGTGTTGTGGTTGGCAGGACAGAAAAAGACTCATAATTTTAAGATGCATGCGCAGATAATTCCACAAAAGCTGTGCTGCTGTGTAATTAGAGGGCGTTTGTGTCACACTAGACTTAAAAATAGAAAGCATGCAAGTGTATTTTTGTGTTGTCTGGCTCATGCATCATTAAGTAGACTCAAGTAAATTGCCATTATTTCTGTCAGCATGCAGCTGCAGAGCCAGTGATTCTGTCAGTGTTATCAAACAAACATATTCCAAGCTTTCAACATGAGATGTATGTCAAAACTTTATTTAAATATCAGCTATTTCAATTCAGTAAGTGTGACCATCTATTGTGTAAGTGCAAGTTTAGGTCATCATAGAGTGTTCAGTGTCTTAACAGATGCCTTATGTATGTCTTAGAAAGGCACTTTAATTACTGTACAAATATTATAAATGTTTTGCTGTATGAACGATGTGGCAGATTCATTATATATATACTAGGTTTGCCAGATTAGGTTCCATTTAAGAAATAAACAAAATCCAGTTTTTTTCAGTAGACTGAATGTCTTTTAAAGTACAGGTATTTTTCCTGTTGGCCTCATGGCGGTTTCTGCTGTAAATTTCAGAGGGCAGTCTGAACTCTGTCAGTCCTGGCTGGCTTTACGGTTCTCTCATGTCAGCACGCGCTTTAAATCAGACGCAACGTTCTTTGCTCCCGGTTTGGTCCTATAATGTCACGATTGTTTCCCTCGAGTGAAAATTTCCCCCGTTGAGAATTTCAGTTCGTGACATTTTCCATTTTTGGGACTGCTCCCACAAAAACAATGTTGAGTTTTTCGAAGATTGTTTAAGATTAGCCTTGTGGTTTTCTCATGTAGATAATCACATCAAAAACAAATGAATGATTCCATGAAACAGGAATTAACATTTTAATGAATGTTAATGTTTATTTTATTTTTATATAACAGGAGTATTATGTAAGTCTTACATAACATGCATTTACAGTGTTGTGCTAACCTATGGTTCATTTGCTCTGGTATTATACGTTATACGTAGTCAGTGCAAATTCTATATTGTATGCCGTTTGTCCTATTAAATGAAAACATTAAATGTATTGGTATATGTGTAGCACCACCTCAAGGCTTAGAATAAGGAGTCTAGTGTTTGTAGCCGCTGCCGCCTAAACGGTACCCTTAGGAATGCTGGTAATTAGCTCTGTAATCGCAGGCTTTGGAAAACCATCAAAAACCACAGACAATCTCTGTGTGAAAGTGTTTTATCTGTGGTTTGTGGTGTTGTTATAATGTGTGATCAACAGCTGTCTTCTTTTTGTTCTCAGTGCTAAACATCATAGCATGAACCAAAGTAGGACCAGATTTGACAGTGAATCCAGATGAACAACACAAAGTCGGATCACATTTGGCAATGAATGCAGATGAAAGGGACGATTCACCCATAAATAGATCTTCCTCTATAGTAACCTCATCTAATTCTATACCTTTGATTTTTTTTCTTCTTCTTCTGTGAAACACAAATGGAGATATTTAGAGAAATGTGTTTTTCATCCATACAAAGACAGTCAATGAGTGCCGCTGTTGTTTGGTTTAAAACATACTTCAAATTATCTTATTTTGTGTTCCTCAGAAGTCTTTTTTTAGACATCATCCCTCATTTTCCTTATCTATCTCAGGTGTATAATTGTATGAGATGTTAGGATGTAGACGGCTGAATGATTTTGGCGCTGATCTGCGAAGGATAAGCAAATCTTTGTGCATCGGCTATTCCTGCAGGTGAAGGTACACCAGCACTGGACCTGAATGCTGGTGATAAAATTCCAAACTTCGGATTCACATGTTATGAAATGTTTCAGCACATATGGGTCTTTTGTTTTGATCAGTTCGTCCATTTGGGAGAGAGAGGGGCAGGAATGTGTGCAGATGTTAGATTAAGGTGTGATATTCCTCATGTGGGACTATAAGAGCCCAGACGGACAAGATTTCTTAAAAACTTTTAATTTCAAAAGATTAATTGTTTGAGTATAACCAGAGGACAGACGTATCAAATTTATCCCGCAAGTGAATATGTGGCTCAAGGGTTTATCCACATGCATTAGGGTTTTATAAGAATGTTGTGTAACGCCCCAGGCTTCCAAGTTCATTGTAAAAATGTCATTATTTTTCCAGATTTCTTGTAAGACACAGTGGCACACCTGATATAAATTACATAACAGTGGCAGATGTTCCTGCATATGCAAGTTTTAGTAAAATGCTATGATTACTTTGTGTTTGCAATGAACTTGGAAAACAGAAAATAGAATTGATGCAAGATTATATGATTAAGTGAAAAAGTTATTGTTTGTACAAAACCAAGTTATGAATATGAATTTAAACATTTGTGTTCTTCTAACAGCTACAGGAACACTTGCATTGTGTAGTCCTGCAGAAACCAGGTGTTTCTGGAACAAATGGTTTGTTGACGGTCTCTGTAGAGCTCTCACCAGGTAGGTACAGTTCCGCGGTTTGGTGGAATCAAGAATTTCCCACAAACGAGACAAAGGCTGTCCTATTCTCTTTCACCGCCTCTGCCGGCTAAGTGTATACGAGACGTGCATCAATAGATGGTGTTGATTTGAACAGCGGCTAAAACGGCAACAAGTATTTGTTTCAGTTTCAGTAAAGTAGCTGTTGGGACAAAGATTTGGTTTCATATTAAAGTAGGATATGCAATGTTCTCCGCTGAGAGACTGAATCTGATGGGCACAGCTGTCGAGCAGCTAGCGCTGGCAGTGTCGTAGCTCCGGCGCTCATTGTGCAAGCGAGAGCTGCAGAGGGATTATCTGCGTGAGTGTGTGCGCTGCTAATCGCACAGACCCATCTCTCTTGCGCTGTCGCTGTAAGGTGTTCGTTCCAACCTCGCTGTGTAAAGAAGCTTATTCATCCGTCTGAAGCAAAGAGACCAGCACTCGGTAGGCTCACATTTCTGTGGGTCTTTTGTCTGGCCCCGCAGAGAGTGCTGTGGAAAAAAGCGATGTACGCAACCCAATATTAGCCCTGATGTTTGTTCACTTGCTCCTTCTGTTCTTTAATATCATGCTAAGAAAGGCTGAAGCTGCTGTGGATATAAAACAGGTCTTTGCATGTAGTGGGTTGGCGGTTGTTTTGAGTTGGCTTGTTAAATGTTCAGGTGCACAATAAAGCTAAGAATTCTCTTTAATATCTCAAGTATTGCTCACTGAGAACGATGAGATGTAATGGCTAATAGAGGTTTTTGCTTAAGCTGTCTGCATCTCAGATGTTTCTCTTTGTCTCCTAGAGTTTCTAAAGAAATCTCAGCAATGTGTCTTGGATTGTAACAATGTACATTAGATGCTGTGCTTGGTGCTAGATCTAAGATTCCAAAGTCTGCAATTTCTCAACAAATTTTACCAAAACCAATTTTTCTGAGTCATACAATCCACATTAATTAAATAGCTTTGTAGCATTTGTTTTCATTTTCTCAGAGACTTTCAGGAGAAACATCTGAGATGAATGTTCTCGCTCACATTGTAAGTCGCTTTGGATACAAATAAATGTAAAAGGATTATTTAACAAATGTTTTTAAAAAACGCTGATTTTGAATTCCATGTTTTTTTTATTTTTTGGAATAAACAAGATAGTAGTGTGTGCAGAAATCAGAAAGTTGCAAATATGGAAAACAAACATTTGTAGAGTAAATATTAAGGCTTTCCTGTGCTAGTTACTTATAGAAGCGTTTCCATCAGATGTCCAAGGCAATACTGCAGACCGGCCGTCCTTATGCAACATGACGCCGCTCACCAATGTTTTACAGGCAGCTTTCTGTCCCCACAGCTCAAACATTTGACTTCAGAGGTCAGATAACAGATGAATTGACTGTGAAGGTCTGATTTCTGAGGTTGTGCACCCAGTTACAGTTACTGTTGAGAATTTATTAGTGCCGTTAAAACATCAACTCTTTGTTAACACGCTGTGTAAAGTCAACCCAATAAATGAACATGCATATATTAGGCAAAGTTGAATTTTTAGATTTTGTGACTGGTAACTGGAAATTCTCTTTAGATGTTTTGCCAGTAGTGTACAGTAGTAACAAGTCCTGCAGTGTGACAAATGCATTTTTAGATGTACAAATATTTAATGTACTTTTTCTGTTCGTTTGATAAGGGGTCAAACAGAATCCATAACTCATGGCATGAAATCATTAAAATACTTTAAATGGCTTTAAATTGTTCTTATTTTTATAATCTACCCATTAAACATGTAAGAATAAATGAATAGAATAAATGTAGAATAAACTTCAAAACTTTAATAGGGCGTTTAATAATCTACTAATAGTTTTCAGTCCTTAATCATCGTCTTTAACTTGTAAAGCTGTGCTTGTACAGATTCTCTGATGTTCAGTGTCATTCAATACATAACCTGCACTTCTTACTGCGTGTTTATAGGAGCCGTGAAACCTGATAAAGCTTAAAGAGATTGAGTTCACTTTAAGAGGAACACGGGTGTCATAACTGTGTTTTTCGCGCTATGGAAACCAGGCGCACAGAGAGCTCCACTGTTCTGTCACACCAGTATGAATATGTCCATTTACTGCAGGAGGGACAGAGAGCAGAGATTTCTGCGCTTGAGTAACGTACCTGTCAGGCTAAGTGTCTGCTGCTCCGCTGACTGACAGGCTGAAATCATTCAGAGTTTGTGATAGTCATACAGCAAGCGTGATGTCATGACCTCTTCCATTGGTGGCTTGAAACCAAAATGGAAAAACAAACACGGGTGGGTGTAATATCCCCTCTCACGCGATGTCGGGTGGGCTGCAGGAGGGCACGGCTCTACAGGGTTGTCCGCATACCACAGGAGAACCTGGTATTTCACACATCTGTGAGGGCCGTTTGAGTTGTAAATGCCCCTTGCCGATGCTTTAGGCTTTTTTTTTTTCTTTTTTTT